>CAJNDV010034008.1:59862-84018 GCA_905221635.1 Symbiodinium sp. CCMP2456
GGAAGGCATTTTAGGGAAGCCTGTTTAGTAGGGTTTATGGTTGGGTACCGGCTTGAGGACGATTCGTGCTGGGATTCCCTCTCCATTACTCTTGAGGATGGAGGCTAGTGGGTTTCCAACTTCTGGGCTTCTACTGTAGTTTAATTGCCTCAGGCTTTGGGATTCTGTATGGTGAGAACACTTTAGGGTTTAGGGTGTATTAGGGTTGAGGGTTTAGGCCCAGTTTAGGCCTAAACCCGGAACCCCCTCAGCCCTATAAGCCCTAAACCAGATGTCCTGGATGACCCTGCACCGAAATCCGGAGTGGGACAGCCGTTAGTCCTGAACCCCCAACTGCCCTAAATCCCCTGAAGACCCCACGCACCTCGAAAACCTACTCCCTGCAGCAGGATAGATGACACCTGCAGTTTCTTGTGGTAGGAACGGCTCTACTCTTCGCTAGATTCTGCCGGGTACAATCTACACGCCGAGAAATAGTCGTGACATGTAGTTCTTATACAATGATCACATACAATCTGGGACACCTGAACTTCGACAAATGATCAGGGAGAGGGACAAGAAATCAAGGGTCCCACCTACTACAAGGACGCCAGCAGGGGACCCCGAATCTCGAAAATCGTCGCATCCTACAGCCACCCTCAACTCTAAAACTTAGACCCTAAACCCTATGAGTTTAGGGTTTAGGGTTTGGGTTTTAGGGTTTATAGTCCCTAAACCCCAAACCTTAAGCCCTAAACCCTAAACCCTAAACCCCTAAACCCTAAACCTTAAACCCTCAACCCTAAACGCTAATCCCCCGCCAGAACTCCAACCTACCTATAGTCTCCATTGTAGTTCCTTTTTGGGGTCCCCTTTCAGGATCCTAAATATAAAAACGGTTAAACCCAAAAAAAAGGAACTACAATGGAGACTATAGGTACAACCGGCCCAGGGAAGTTGGAAGAGCAACGCCGACATGACGGGATTGGCCCAGGTGCCCCGGCTTTGGGGGCTTGTTTTTTCTTTACGGTTTAGGGTTTAGGACTTTGGGTTTAGGATTTAGGGTTTAGGGCTTAGGGCTATTAGGGTTTAGGGTGGCTTTTCTTAGGGCTTAGGATGTGTTTAGGGTTTAGGGTTTAGGATTTTGGGTTGTTTTTCTTAGGGTTTGCGTAGGACTTGCTTCGGGCTCAGAGCCGGAAATTGGTATTCAGGGCTTAGGGGCATCAGGGTTTAGGGTTTAGGGTGTGAAGAGGTTTAGGGTTTAGGGTTTAGGGTTTGGGGCTTAGGGTTTGGGGTTTAGGGTTTAGGGTTTAGGTTTAGGGTTTAGGGTTTAGGGGAGGTTCGAGGTTCTAGGCCAGAGCATCCATAGCCGTACCACAGCCCCCAGGGCATCCGTTGGCCAGAGCATAACATAGGGGCCTTGGTAATTCGAACAGGGTTTTGGGGCCCAAAATAGTATAATCATAACAAGGAACCTCCCAAAATAGTATTGGTAATTTTTAGGCCCTACATTACATGGCCCAACCATGAAAGCGTCATTGCCATCTTCCAGTGCAGTCGTTGGCCGATCGAAACGGCAGAGCAACCTGTGGTGGATTCCGGAGCACACTATCACCCAAGTTGGACTGTCGGCGGCATCATGTTGTAATATAGGGGCCTAAATAATTTACCAAAACTATTTTGGGGGTTCCTTATTATAAATATGAGCATAATATGCCTCGAAACCATAATTCTAATTATTAAGGCCCCTCCATTTCGCTGCGTGTTCCGGTCGCCACTGCCTTGTCAGGCTCTCGAAGTGGCTAGAGCATCATTGCTGGGATCTTACAGCAAGAAGAGAAGGAAACCCCAAAAACAAGGTAGACAGTCTGGGTATCGTTCTGAGATCCAGAAGCACTGCCGGTTGGGTTTAAGTCCGATATACCCTTATGTCGCACCGTGTAGACGACATCTGATCATTTGCTGCGAGCCGTGGCCCCAAAGTTGCGGTTTAGGGTTTTCAGGGCTTAGGATGATCATTAATGCCGTGAGCTAAATTTAAACACCAACCATGACCAAGGTTCCTTTAAGCGCTCATTTTACAAAGGGCCATAACGACAAGGGTTACAGTAAGTGTGCCCGAACCACGTAAACCTCCAAAGCCCTAAGCCCTAAACTTTTAACTCCCCAACCCAGAAGCCTAAACTGGCGTAAAACCCTGAAGCCCTAACCCCAAGCCCCTAAACCCTAAACCCTAAACCGCAGTATTAAAACCCCAAATAATGCTTGCTTGTAATGCTTGTTCCGGAAACACGCTCAAACTCAGAAGAGTTTGAGGGCAAGTGGATGGGTTGCGCGCTACCTTCAGTAGGAAACTGACAGGTCGTTGCAACGCATCAGTATTTTGGCACAGGATCACAGGCTCTCCAGGTAGCACAGACCTGTACTGGCTTTAACCCCTAAAGCCCTAACCCCAAGCCCCTAAACCTTAAACCGTAGTATAAAACCCCAAAACGCCTGAACTGACTTAAACCCCTCAAAGCCCTAACCCCAAGCCCCACAAAGCCGCAATCTCAGGTGATGAATGCTCAGCTTGACTCCGATCGCTACGAGTCGCTGGCACTTCTCCAGCATAAGCCTCAAACCCATTCGGGCTTAGGTAGGGTTTAGGGTCTTGGGGTTTGGGTTGGTTTAGGGCTTTAGGGTGTAGGCTTGGGGGGAAGATAGATAGGGGTTTGGATTGTGGATGATGCAGGTTTTGGCGATGGTTTGATTTGTGGACCGGGTGCAGAAAGCCATCTACTTCGCTGGCCCTGCCACATCGCCTGGTCGTTTCTTAACGATGCAGACATTGAGACATCGTGCCACATTCAAAAGTAAGGGCCATCATTACCTAGACCCTAAACCAAAAATCCAAAACCCCGGAGTTTACGATGAAGCTTCGGCTTCGTCTTATATTTTGTCACACTGGAATGTCGAGGCGGCGACTCCTAATGACTCCAAACCATACCTGGGCCCCAAAAGTATGTAGAATCATAGCCTTTTCTGGGTTTTGGGCCATTCTTTCTACCTACCTTTGGAGGTTTAAGTAAACCCTAATGCCCTTGTGACCCTAAACCCTGCACACCAATAACAGCCTGCACCGTCAACTACACCATCAACCCAAAAAGACCTGGAGACTCGAAAGCACGAAAACAAGCCAGAACCAACAACCTGGACCTAGACCCTGAACCCTTAAATACCACAAACCCCAATCTGTAAAAACCCTTTGAAGAGAACTAGACCCCAAGACCTTATTGTGGAACCGTAAACCCTAAACCCCAAACCCTAAACCCTAAACCGTTCAAACGAAAGACAGCTATCGCGAACACGAGCAATACACTTGAAAGCCTCCAGACCTTGTGGCCTAAAGCCCTAGGGGTTTAGGGTTTAGGGTTTAGGGTTTAGGGATATCGCGGCCCTAAGCCCTAAACCCTAAACCATGAACCCAGCACAGGATTTGCTCGGGAACTTCGTTGACAATCACGACGAGCGCCTGAATTCTGAACCAGAATCTCGAACCCTAAACCGTTAAAATTATGGTGTCTCCGGGTGGCGAGGGAGGTTTAAGTCTATTTAATTGGGTTTAGGGTTCAGGTTAAGGGTCAGGGATTTTAGGTTTAGGTTTTAGGGTTGTTTTTGTTCGGGTGTCGGGGTGGATGGTGCGTAACCAGGTTCGGGGATTGGGACAAGTAGGACTTAGGGTTTAGGGTATAGGGGTTTAGGGTTTAGGGTTCAGGGTTTAGGGTTTAGGGTTTAGGGTAGGACTGGGCGTTGAACGCTCAAGGTTCCACTTGCACTTAGCGTATGGAGTCGGTGCTGTGAGGATTCAGGCAGCAGGCATTTGAACCAGAAGCCTGAGCATTTAATTTGATTAATCATTACCAATACTATTTTGGGGGTTCCTTATTATAATTATAGTCGAATGGGCCCCAAAACATTTAAGTTCCTCTACCAAAAGCCTTATAGTAGCCCTTAAACCCCCCAAAAACCCTATTCCCATGAATAAGGCCCCTATACCCTATGTTACCAACATTCTTCCTTGAGGTTCCTGGTACTGATTATACCGGTTTGGGGTCTAGGGGTTTAGGGTTTAGGGTCTAGGGGTTTAGGGTTTCGGGTTTAGGGTCTAGGGTTTAGCCCTGATTTATTGCTGGTGTAATATCTTCTTCTTCTTCTTGTTAGTACCAGAATGGTTTAGGGTTTAGCCCTGATTTGTTGTTGGTGTAATATCTTTTTTTCTTGCTAGTACCATAATGGTTTAGGGTTTAGCCCTGATATATTGCTGATGTAATATCTTCTTCTTCATGCTAGTACCATAATGGTTCAGGGTTTAGCCCTGATTTATTGCTGGTGTAATTTCTTCTTCTTGCTTGTACCATAATGCTTTAGGGTTTAGCCTTGATTTATTGCTGGTGTAATATCTTCTTCTTCTTCTTGTTAGTACCATAATGGTTTAGAGTTTAGCCCTGATTTGTTGTTGGTGTAATATCTTCTTCTTCTTGTTAGTACCATTATGATGTTAGTTGCAAGTAATGTATGAAGAATAACATTATTAGCAGCAAAGATAAACAACAAATAGCTTAAGAAAGAAAACAGTATGGCACCCGCAACCCTAAACCCCTAAACCCAAACCCTAGACCCGTAAACCTACAACCTAAACGATAAAACACTAGACTCTAAACCCTCAGCCCTTAAAACCGAAACCCCCTAAACCGAAATCCTAAACCCTAAATCCTAAACCTGTCATTAAGCGCATTTGCCTTCCTGAACTTTGAGAATTCCACAGTCCTCTTCGAGCCCGGACCCACTTTGGGGTTCGGCGTCAAGGGAGCCTTGGCAGGAGCCTTGACAGTCTAAGGCTTCCTTTAAAGGGTTTTAGGGTTTAGGGTTTAGGGGTTTAGGGTTTAGGGTTTAGGGTTTAGGGTTTAGGGTTAGTTCCCCAATACCCAACCTTTAAACTTTTTCGGTTCTTATAATGTAGTAGTAATCTAAAAGTTTAACACTTTAGTTCCCTGGCTTATGGGGGAAGTAAGGGAAGCCTTAAAGGTACCCTTTAAAGAGACCCGAAAGGATTCCTCTAAGGGTTCGGGTTTATAGGTTTTGGGTCTTTCTAAAACTTCCTGTAAGGGTTCCTTTTGAAGTAACCCTAAACCCTAAGACCTAAACCCTGAACCCCTAAACCCTAAGCCCTAAACCCTCTAAGGCTCCTTCAAGGCGTCCTTTATGAGTTCCTTGCTACCAGTGTTTATAAGGCTCTTCACTTCTTTAAGGGGTCCTTTAAAGGTACCTTCCAAGGGGTCTTGTGAGAGGTCCTTGTAGGATTCCGTTTACGGTCAACACAGGTGCCTCAACACTTACGTTTAGGGTTTAGGGCTTATAGGGTTTAGGGGTTTAGGGTTTAGGTCTCTAATGTGAAAACCTGATCAAGAAACTTTGGGTCTTTATTGGGGCTCTGTATATGGATTATGATATTTTGGGGTTATAGGGCCAGTGTCTCTTAATCAGGTTCCTACATTACATCTTCACTCCCGGTGTCTGGAACGACTTGAAAGCCTGTTGTGTAGCCTTCAACAAATACAACTGAAGTTAAAGCCGTAGTAATCGGGCCCACTTAACATCTACATTATCTAGGGGGATACAGGGAACCCCAGATAGTTGGAACATGGGTTTGGGAGGATTGGTGCTTGGATCCCTTATACTTTACCTTAAGGGCATGGGGATATTGATGTTCCAGCTTTCGGGCTTCTACTTTTTGAACCATGCGCACAGCAAAGTTTAAAACAAGAACGCACACTTGTGCGCCGTAAACCCTGTGCAGCCGCTTTTCCTGGAAGCCTTGGCGCTACTAAATCGTCACGGTTACACCGAAGATGAATCCTTAAGGGTTCAGGGTGTAGGGTGTAGGGTTCGCAGATAAATCCTTAACCCCAATTTGAAACCCTAAACCCTAAACTCTAAGCCCTACACTCCAAATATGAAACCCTAAACCCTAAACTCTAAACCCTACACTCCAAATATTAAACCCTAAACCCTAAACTCTAAACCCTACACTCCAAATATTAAACCCTAAACCCTAAACTCTAAACCCGACACTCCAAATATGAAACCCTAAACCGGAAGTCCTGGGGCACCCTGGCCAGGCTGTGCGTTCTTCGCCGCCTGGCCCGGCGCTCCTCAGCATCGGGGGCTTTGGGTTTAGGGTTTAGGGTTTAGGGTTTAGGGTTTAGGGTTTAGGGTTTAGGGTTTAGGGTTTAGGGTTTAGGGTTTAGGGGGGGAGCTTGGGCTGAACCCTCGAATGTTGGGGCCTTAATGATTGGGATACGGGTTTTTGGGTTCCTCAAAGGGTTCTACAAGGGCTACTATAAGGGTTTAGGGTTTAGGGGGCCTTCATTAGAAGAGGGTCTTGGGCTACTTTATAGCATATTATAAAAAGGAACCTAAGGAATAATCATTTGTAGTCATTTAGGCTTCTATAGTAACCCTCCAAACAGCCAAGCATAGGTAGTGCTTGCAGACCCTGGGAACAAGAGTAGGCATGAATTATCTGTACATGTAGGGCCTTATTAGCTTTAGGAGGTAGGATTAGGGGGGGGCCTTGGGGATATAGAACCCCCTGAATAAAGTCTCTTTCAAGAGCGCCATAAGTAGGGTTAAGAAGGGTCCCCTTGCAGGGCTCTCCCTGATAGTACCTAGGACCTAGGAAGCTTAAATAGGAAACCGCCTAGTGATTCTAAGGATTTTGTCATTTCGAGGGTTTCAAGAAACTGGGGCTGGTTTAGGATAAATTAAGTTAGATGACTTGGAGGCAGAGGGTTCGGGCGGGGTGTGAAATTTTAGGATGAATAAGATTTGGGGTTCAAGCGTCTGGGGGCTACATGCTACACTAACATGACATCAAAAAATAGCAAAGGCACCAATTCGCCTCATAAAACTCCTATATTCCAACCTACAAAATATCGCGGAACCTAGAACCCTAAACCCTACAACCCTAAACCCTGAACCCTAAACCCTAAAACCCTAGACCCCAAACTTCGTTTGAAACTGACACGCTCAGCCCCCTGACCCTCAAACCAAGTAATCTGAATCCCAGAAGCGGAAGCCCTAAACCCTAAACCCGGAACGCTAAACCCTGAACCCTAGATCCTAAACCTAGACCCTAAACCCCTAAACCCTAAACCCTGACCTTGAATCCCGAAGCCCTCGAACCCAGCCAACCCGAGTTGCAAACGTTCATACCATCCATGCCCTAAAAGTCGTGCGGCACGCAAGGCTCGGACATACGGTTGATGATATAAAACCTGCATTACTCATAATGAGGAATGTGCCATAATTTCCATCGTTTAGGGTCCTTTAAAATAATGCAGGAATTATACCGTCAACAATAGTATCAACTCTAAGCCTTTCCATCTTCTTATGCAAACTGGTCCAGGGCAAACTCAATGTTCAACTACGAAACTCTGCAAATTGCAAACCCTCAACCTTGATGCGGAGAGTACGCCTCTGCCGCCCTCCCGCTTTACCACCGTCTCAAAGACCGAGCATGTGCTGAGGCCGAGGCCCTCCAGCCCAAAACCGTGAATCAAGACTTAAAGCTTGACATCTTGTGGTCAAAACCGCGCGGTAGCGCCTACAACTCCTACAACCTAAAGGGCACTGAACTGCACCCTTCAACCTCAAACCCTCACTCAACCTTTAAATCCCAAACCCCTAACTCCTAACCCCTCGGACCCTTAAAAGTATAGAAGCCAGAAAGTTGGAGCATAATTATCCTCATGCCGTTAAGGCCAAAGTATAGCAATAGGGAATCCCAGCACTGATCATCCTCAAATCCCAAACCACTAAGCCAGAAAGTTGGAGCATAATTATCCTCATGCCGTTAAGGCCAAAGTATAGTAATAGGGAATCCCAGCACTAATCATCCTTAATCCAGTTTCCGACTTTTGGTTGTTCACTATAGAACCCTAAACCCTAAAACCCTACAGGGTTTAGGGGTTTCAGGGTTTAGGGTCGAAACCCTAAAACCTTCAATCCCAAATCCCAAGCCAAGACGCTTTGCACTGGCATATTCGAAGGTGCATGGGGTGAGCCTAGGGTTTCTGGGTCTAGTGTTTGGGGGTCCAGGGTTTACCCTAAGGGTCCAAGTACCTGATAATCATATACTCTCCCAAGTTTTAACCTACATAACTACTATCCGAAACCTAAGTACCTGATTATTTGGTCCTTTGGACCCTTAGGGTTTAGGGTTTGGCGGGTGAGCCTTGACAGATGGAAGTTTGAGTTGGTGCTGGGAGTTTCGGACTCTAGGTTCGGTATTGCCCCCACCCTGTAACAGTCTATATTTAGGGGCATGTTAACCCTGTAACAGTCTATTTCTAGGGGCATGGTAAGGGCTAGATTCAATAATTCTTATCCAACTGTGGCAGCATCCGAGGTTTAGGGCTCTTTTGGACTGGGTGTTGCGCATGCAAAACCCACAGAACCTGCCTCTAGCCTCAATGTCCAAGCCGCCCCAAACCCCAAATCGTAGCCAACATCCTAAGTCACAACAAAAATCCGAATCCTAGCTCCCAGATCCACCCTCTCTGAAATGCATTCAGGGTTCCCAGGGGGGCCCGATGCCCCTCAATTAAGGAATGGGTTTACCTTAAGAACCCAAAACCTACTTTTTTGTAGGGTCCCTATAAATCCCATATTAGGGTTTATAATAAGAACCTACAAAAAAGTGGGTTTGGGGTTCTTAAGGTAGGGTTCAATTTAGGCTTTTCTTCTAGAGTGCTTCTACGATCGTTTCCTGCAGCCTGAATCCTAAGCCTCAGCCCGCCGGGCCCCATCCCGAAGACGACCGGAGCGCTTAATATGAGGGGCTTAACCCTAAGGCTCCATGTACCCATATAGTATATACTTAGGCCTTAAAGTACCTATATAGGGACCTCTTTAAGGCTTAAGTTTCTACTATATAGGTACATGGAGCCTTTGGGTAACATGTCTTATTCATTAGAGTAGGGCTTCGGGCATGATACCCGAATGATAACAGGAAAATGCAAGCCGCAAGGAATATATGCACTCAGCCTGCATTACACCGGTTTAGGGTTTTAGGGTCTCCTATATTACACCCTAAAGCCCTAAAGCCTAAATCAGAAAAGTTGGTAAAGCACAGTGAGAAGCCACAATACTCAAACACCCTGAGGCCTGTATTCTTATCACCAAGAGCCCTGAGCCCTAACAAAATCTTGGTAATTCTGCCGACCTCCTAAAGCCTAAACCCTAAACCCCTCCACCCTAAACCCCCTAAAGCCGAAACCCCTGCACCCTTAAACGGTTTAGGGTTTAGGGGTTTAGGGCTTAAGGGGTTTAGGGTTTAGGGGTTTGGAGGTTTAGGGTTTAGGGTTGAGGGTAAAGTACTCTCCCAGCGGCGTGCGGCGCTGGGAAGAGAAGTTGACTCAGCTGGCTGACTGCCGGAGGCGCCCATGGCTTCAACGAGTACTGAAGTAGTTCAAGCAGTTACAAGTATGGTTACGGTTACCTTGTTTTAATCATGTTTAACCTTAGGGCTTTTGTAGGTCTTATTGGTTAGGGGAATCTAGGGTTTCTAGGGCTAGTAGGGTTGAGGACTTAAGGCTAATGGGGTTTAAGGCTCGGGGCTGTAACAGATTATATGTCAATAGGCTTGACACGGCCTTTTGAAGGTTTTGTTCAGGCTTTCAGTGATTCAGGGCTTAGAGTTGTTGGGCTTTGCGCTCTAGGGTTTTAGGATGTAGCACTCCGCCAGTCCCTGAAGTACCAAGACTAGTACCTACTTGTCCGGTATCCTGGGGAACTAGAGGTTAACCTTTGGAAGTCTAATTATTGGGATTACATCAGGGTTGAAGTACTCCACACATGTTAAAGCTTACCTTACCCCCTGTGCTATTAGGAGCACCCAGCAATACTTCCCGAAACTCTAATGAAGACTTCTCGATTTGATGCGGAGTTGGATTTGCTGTCAGAACGCCCAGGCCCCAAAAAGCCTGAACCCCATGCCATGAAACCTAAAGTAAAATCCTAGAGTCCGAAGTTCCTAGGATTTTACAGTTATCGACAGCCTGAGCCCTAGACCGCAAATTCGACAACGAGAACCCTGAAGAAACTAGGACGGCCAACCAGTTTCGATTGGCCAAACTGCACGCGCGATGTGTCGCAAGTAGGACTGACTCATGGTGTCGGGGAGTAGGTGTTAAAATGGTGGGGAGGGTCGGCTCTTCCAAAACCCATTCCATTCTGACTACTTATGCCTGTCGCAAGTACAGCTATAGCCACCTTAGTTGGGAGTTGTACTTCATTATGCAAACAGTTACCTTATTTGTAACCCTAGTCGCTAGGTCCCATGAGGTTTGAGTAGGCTGATGGCATTTGGGCGCGAAGGTCTCCCATAGGAAGGTCCGTATGAAAGCGCCACAACACCACCAAGAACCTCTAGAGACTAGCCGGGTAGCTCTGTAAATGAGGGTCTCTTTTAGGGTCCTCTTTTTTTAAGGTGCCGCCTTCTTTTCGGTTCCTAGACTGCCCTAGTAGTGCCCATTGAAGCCTGGCAGGCGACGAGCTGTGGTGAAGTTTGCGGAAATTCACGGACATTTGTGATTCAGCTACAGGATGCTCAGCTTCAGCATGCTTGAGAAATCGACCCGAAGCTTGTTTCAACCTTATAAACGATACACCCGAGCCCTTTAAGGTCCGGGGTCAGGATTTAGGGTTAAGGGTTAGCTGCCCATATCCTATCCCTACACCCTGCAACCTACTAATTTCACCGCCTTACCAAACCCTAAACCCCACAAGCCTACTATAGCGCCTTATGAAAGCAATGCCCTAAACCCCAAACCCCGCATGTTGCAGTGAGGGCTCCCAGGACCATCTTCAGTCGACACGAGGCGCCCAAAGGAAACCATTAAAACCTTCCAACATTCCCCTAGGACTCTAAGGACTCATATTTTAAGGCTTTTGGGCCCAAAAGACCCTATTATATAAGGCTTTTGGGCGATTTTGATGCTAAGGGTTCCATTTTTCAGGAGTATGCCCTAAGTCATAGTAGGCATCCTACTATTATGTTAACGCATGTTCCTTAATGAAAGGATATGGGAAGGTCTGGGCCCTGAGCCCTGATCTTTAATAACAGTGTTTCTAGGGTTTAGGGTTTAGGGTTTAGGGTTTAGGGTTTAGGGTTTCAGAATACAAGCCAACAAGACCAATCAGGGACATAGCATGATGTAGGCTGCCAGCCGTCTTTTCCACCCTGAAGCAGCTTGCGCAGTAGGTCTCAACGAAGGAGCTTTGTGTTCTCTGGGTAGCACTTCTTATGCTTTTTCGTCGGTCGTCGTTGTCGTCCTCGCTCCCTGGGCTCGCTGGATCGAGGTTTGAGCGACCGGACAACAAAGTTTCACACGCCAAGCACCGCCCGTGTGCCCAACGCTAGTTGTCTGGGACAATCACCTGATGTGCAAGTCGACACCATGTACAGTTGCACACACTACCTCTTCAGTCAAGGGACGTCGCCGGGCTGCATGAGGACCTTGTGGGTGAGGGCCTCGTATGTGATGTTCTCAGCATGTGGAGCTGCGTGTAGCCGTCTGACAGCCCCGGGATCGCCCATTCCATGAGAGCGGTGTCCTCTTGATACAGAAGGCGTTGGGTACGCACAGCCCTCCAAACAAAGCTCGATGGAAAACTGCACTTCACGACACGCACCCCTAAACCGAATGACCATGTGAAGTATGTGACTACACCGCCTATGGTCCGAAAGGCGTCTCCTCGAGGTGCGGTTTGAGACGCGATCCAGATGGGCCTCCCAAGATGAGGTCCATTGCGGCCTTCCGCTGAGACCCTTCGAAGCTCGAGGTCTCCTACTTGGTTCGCCAATGACCGGTTGCGTACATCCAGTTGCCCTTGTTGAGGTCGCCCAAAACTCGCTGCCACGTCACATTGTAGGCCTGGATCTTGGGAGTGAGCTGCGGGCTTGCCTCAAGCAATCCAAAGGCATGTAGCTGTGTGGACATGTATTTGTCCTGCAAACTCTCTTCTCCGAACCGGCGACGTACCTTGGCAATCTTGCCGGTGGCGAACAGCTCCAGATGCGCTCCGCTCTGCCCGGGAGTCACCTCCATCATCGCTCGACAAACATGACCTTGCGTGTTGCAGGCTTTGCCAGGTCGCAAAGCAGTGGAAAGGTGAACATACTCCAAGGGTTTGTTGACTGACTGCTTGGTCCATGGTCCACGACCGAACTCGCCGGCGTACTGAGGGTTCTTGCAGCGGCGCAAGTCCTCTGGAAGATGAAACGGTTCGTGACGCTGGCACTCCAACGCATGCTCTGGCAGGACCACAGCCGCCTTCACACCGAGAGGCTGCAGCATTGACTTCCGACGGACCTGGTCGTGATCGCCATCAATCCCGGGCACCAGCATGTCACGAGGCTGCAACACCATAATGAAGAGCATGCTGGCCGTCACGAGCCCCGGAGTCTTTGGCACATTGCACAGCCAAGTGACGCCTGCTCCCAGCAGGTGCAGGCCACAAAGCGCGGCACCAGGAACAAGTAGGACTGCTCACTGTGCGATGTCGCTGTGGTAGAAGTATTTTGAGTCGTAGCACTGCTGTTCAATACAGTCCAGCACGTCCTCGTGACAGTCAGGGCCATTCGGTGCTGGCGTCCGGCCGTGTTGTGTAGCGACTGCGATGGACCTGCTAGTAGCCTACAAGCACTGGAATACCAGATATCGGACTTTCTTTGCATTTTCCCGAGGTTCTGGCGTTGCAGGCATGTAGGCCTCAGGCTCCGAGCTCTGAACTAGGTGCCACTTCTGGAGTGATGCTGCCGCAGACCGGCACGAGTGCACATTGGCGTCCCAAAGCGTGTCACGGTGCGTGAAAATGACATGGCCACCTGGGGCGACCACCCTGCACCATTCTTTGTAGACCTTGTCAAACAGCTGGACATATGATAAGACACCAACACATACCACCGCAGAGAAGCTGTCGTCCGTAAAGGGCAAAGGTCCCTGTGAGCCCTCTAAGTCCCAGCATGTAACAGAGTTGTAGAGCCTCTTTGCTTCGCAAAGCCTCAACATCTCACTGCTGACGTCCACACCGACCAGCCCCCTGAAGCCAGCTGCTGCCAGAGCTTCCCCACTCAGGCCAGTGCCACAACCTGCATCGAGCACCGGCAACGAAGCATGTGCTGCAGTAGCTTTGCAGCCCCGTAGCATCGCAGCCACCCGAGCAGGGGCACGATAGTCCCACAAAGAAACTGTGCCATCGTAGCTGGCCGCCCATCGGTCATACCTCAAAAACCATACCAAACAAAGCGAAGTATAGAAAATATAGGCCTTCATAAACTAACCAGAACCAACAAGAATCCCTTCTATGAGTAAAAGCCTACTAATCCGAACCTTCATGTGAATATTGCAGCAACCCCAATGAAGATGGACTTAGTAACTGGGTTTAAAGTTCAAACCGTACTTGTAGCCCGAAGCACCTGACCATAAGCCCTCAACAACTCCATGAATCCGAGTTGACACCTGCAAAATCCACAACCCTCTGGAGCCTGCTCGCCAGTTCAAAGATCCTGATTTTGGACAACATTTAGGGTTTAGGGTTTAGGGCTTGCAAAACATGTGAAACCATTTCGAAGCCACCATAAAGCCCTCAGTGAACCCTACACGACCCCCTACAACACTCTATATAACCCCCAAGACCAACAACAAACACACTCGTGGAGTTAGAGCCCTGTAAAGACCCTGTAAAAATTCAAGAAAACTTCATAGAACCCGTCAGAAGATTCTATCGAACGTATACGATTTTAAACCCTCAAAAACAACAAAAGTCCTATACTGAATCCGCGTCGACCTGAACCCCGAAACCCGAAACTAAACCCTAAACCATAAGTCCTAAACGATAACCCCTAGACCCAAAAGGGTTTGGGGTTTAGTGTAGACCCTAAACCCTAAACCCATAAACCCGAAACCCCTAAACCCATAAACCCTAAACCCATAAACCCATAAACCCTAAGCCCTGAACCCATAAGCCTATAATTCTCCGAAGTCACAGCTCCACGGCCCCGGCGCGCGTCTTCGGCGTCTGTCCGAGGCCGGGTGCAGAGGAACAGCCGGAGGCAGCCTCCCCTTAGGTTTTTTGTTCCTTAAATCCCTAAGGATCCATGTATGCAAAGAGTTTATGGGTAGGGCTCCTTTTCAGGTTCCCTTTTTTAAAGGGTTCTATAAGGGTACCATAAGGGTTTAGGGTTTAAGGGTCCATGGTATATACATTGGCCCTAAAGTAGTCCCTATATAGGTACTTTAGGGCCAATGTATATACTATTTGGGTATATGGACCCTTAGGGTTTTTGTTCTTTAAATTGTTCTTTTTTCAATGAGGGCCTTGAGGTTTGGAGTTTAGGGTTTAGGGTTTAGGATTTAAGGGTTTAGGGGTTTAGGGTTTGGGGGTGTAAGGGTCTAGGGGTTTGTGTTTTAGGGTTTAAAGCCTAAGGGGCTTTAAAGGCTAATCGAGCTAAGGTATCGCATTTAGGGAATAGGGTTTCGGGCTTTACAGTTGTAGATTTTAGAAACCAAGACCCTTTGGTACCCTAAACCCTAAACCCTAAATCCTAAAACCCTAAACCCTAAACTCTGAACCCTAAGGCCCTGAATCAATAACGAGGTGTATCAGAGGTTTAGGGGTTCAGAGGCTTAGGGCTCAAGGTTCAGGGTCTGTGGCTTTCGGGTTTTAGGGCTTTGGGTCTCGGCTTTTAGCCTTTCGACTTTAGGGCTTTGAGCTTTGATTACGGCTTAAGGCTTTAAGGTTCTAGGGTTTAGAGGTTTAGGTGGAGGGCTGAGGGGTTTGGAGGCTAGGGTTCAGGACTTTAGGTTTAACGGCTTAAGGGTTTTAGGGTTTAGGGTTCAGAGTTTAGCCTTAAAGGTTCAAGGCTGTCTGATATGGCTCTATAAGAAATTTTTCGAAATGCCAAAACAAGAGACTATCACCCAACAAAACAAACTAGAACAGTACCCAAGAGCTGTTTCGGAAGGTCCGCAAACGACGGCAGCCATGGCGGAGCAACATGGGGATGCTTTGTAGGGCTTCAATAATAAGTTGTGTGAAGGTGTCTCCAAGGTCTTGGCTTAGGCTGGCTCTATGGCATACTTCAAGGGCTGCGCTGCTGTTTGACAGTGGTCCTGCTGGTTTGCGCCGAGCATATGGGGTTGGCACACAAGAGGGCTGCAGCGGCTGCCGGATGAAGTTACGTACCCTAAACCCCTAAACCCTAACTGTGGTGCTCACAAAGCCCTCCGAGTGTTGGCTTTAAGGGTTTAGGGCTTTTACCGCTTAGGGATTTGGGGTCTCAGGTTCTGGGCTTTAAGCTCTACATGGGGTTTCATGGTCTCATTGCGACCAGCGTTACTGTGGAGAACTGAGGCCTCCGCTCGATATCTGAATACGAGCCGGTCTGTGGAATCGGTGCATATGTAAGTCACTCTGAACACTCATAAACACATACTTGGAGGTTCATGGGACTTACTCAGTACAGTCACAAGTACCTTAACTGGGGTTTATGACGAATAACAAGTATAGGCTACGACATTTTCAAGCCTGGCTACTAATTCTTATTTACTAAGTCCCATGAGTCTTTAAGTAAGGGCATTCTTCCTGCATGGGGAACCTACAGTCATGATACGACCCGCCCGTAGAATCTTACCCTATGTCACCCGTAGTCAATTGTAGTACAAACTCACAAGAAAAGTACGTGATATATGCACTTTGGCACATGCAGCTGTACGTACGCATGATCGCGAACACAAACACAGGCATGCATCCGTGCATGCATGTTTGATTCCCGCATCGCGTGCATACCCACATACTGACTGGCATACAAACGTGGTTGCATACTTAAGCGCTGAATTGCTCCATTGCTGGCTTGCTGACTTAATGCGTCTGTGTTGCACGCCCTAAATCAAATAACACCTTTAAAGCCCTAAACTCTACTGACCTCGTAGAGTTTAGCATTCAATAGGGTTTCGTTTTTTTTTTAGGTCTTATCTGCCAGTTAAACCTTGACACCGAAGAGATGTTGGACGATGGGTGTGTGCGGGCCTTTATTCCTGGCGTACGGTGGCGACTGGAGGCCGGCCTCAACACAAGAAGGTTCAGTGACTCAAGTATGAACTGAGAAATACAACGCGGCAAGACAAAACCCACAATGTAGACTCCTGGTTAGTAAGTGCCCTCGTTTGCAGGGGTTCTATTTACGATCCGATCAGTCGGGCCCTGAAAAGAAAAGGGGTTTATCAATCAGCAGTGTAAATTCACTCTACCCTCAACACAAACGGTCACACATGGCCGGCATCAAACTCACCCTGGACATGGCTTCTAAACCTGAACCCTAGCAGCCCCTATCAGCTTCAGGGCGGTACTTCCACCGTGCGGCTAAGGGGTGAACAGGGTTTATGCATCGGGATCCCGTATTGAAGGTCTGGGTGTAACATAAGGGCCCTAATAGTTCGAAAAGGGTTTGGGGGGCTTATGATAGTAATGTAGGGGCCCTAATAATTTGTTTAGGGTTTGGGGCTCCTTTATAGTATTATCATAACAAGGAACCCGTAACAGTAATAATGGAAGTTATTTAGGCTTCTATTTTAACATATTGCGCCGGCGAAAGGAGGGGTATCAGTACTAGTATCACTCCCACTCCTAAATACGGATGCAGTGCTAATGTTGAATCGGTGAGGAATTTTGTTTGACCTAGAAGGCAAGCAGTATACACGAGTATAGATTTGGAACACTGCATCGTGCCGCATACGGAAGCTCTGTGTGATTTCCCGGCAACAACTGTAACAGCTCCTGGCAAACCCGCTTTCAATCATCTCAAGCCTAAGACCTACAGTAAATCCCAAACCTCGTGGTCCAGGGTTTATGGCTCAGGGCGGCCCCAACCGTCTTTCCCTCGTAGAGCGGAACCGTAGTGAGCAGCCGTTTTCTGCGGAGCATAAAACTGCGCGAAGGTCCCTGCACTGTTGGAGACACTCTGATAGAACCCGCAGAAACGTGCGACGGCCCTTCTCTTAAGGAGGGCGCTAGACTTGTTTGGGGCTTAGGGTCTATAAGGGTCTGTGCATGTCTTGTCGGCTTGTGACGTTGCGCATTGAAGTGTAGTTCTGTGTGCTTTGGTATAACCGTGGTGGAGACATAACTGCTCAGCCTGCTCATCGAATTCGGAACGACCATTGGACTTTTAACCGCGGCCTGAGCGAGATACCGTCACTTCAGAGTCCTTGATGGGCTTCGGGGTTCTGGGCTGTTCGCAGACCTGCAAGATATCGGTTGAAATATAAGGCACTCCACCTGAAACCCTGAACCACAAACCTCTGGCGCCCTTGAGCACCCCTGCCTAGACCAAAATATGTAGTACCTCGGTCATGCCTCATAAGGTATCCTTTGAAGGAAAGAAGTTTAGAGGATGTCAGCCCCAAGCCGCGAACTTTGTTTCTTGAACGGACCAACCCCTAACACTGGCACCTGAATCTCAGGCCTCCCAAAACCCAAGAACAATCAACACACACAAACCCCAAACCCTAAACCCTGAAACCCTCCTGCACCCCCCACCGACGTGGCAACAGCCGCTTGAAGGATCTATTGAGTCCGACACCCTACTAAACTTCGCCCCACCAGCAGCCTTCATAGTAGCTCTGGGCACCCTGAACCCGTAAACCCCACCCTTTCAGGGTTCCTTACTATGGCTCCTGTCCATGATTCCTTGTAAAAGGTAGGCCTGTTGTGTTTTGAGGCTACCGGCAATCCTGAACCGGTCGAGTCCGAGGTCGTTCCTGTGGTGCGATGCTCAAACTTGTGGAGCCACAGATCATGTGCAGGTTTGGGCTTCTTGCGTGGGCGGGTTTCTGGAGGTGTTTCTTACGGTCTTAATCCCTGAACCCTAAAACCTAAACCCAAACCCTAAATCCTAAACCCTAATCTCAAAGTCCTGAAGCTTAAATCCTGAACCCTAAGCCTAAGCCCTGAGTCGTAAAGCCTAAACCCATTGTCGAATGTTCTTAAGATGTTATTTCGGACTTCGGTCGCGGGCTTTAGGCGTTGGGGCCTCTTTTTTGGGCTAGTGTGGTGAAAGCTGCACTTTTAGGGTTTAGGGTTCCGGAACGGAGAAGAGAAGCCGAAGGAACCATCAACCAAAGTTTAGGGAAAAGTGCCTTGCGGCTGCTGCATCCCTAAACCCCAACCCGTAAAATCCGCAACCGATATGGTTCGAGAGCGTAATGACAGAAACATACATATACATAAACACATACATATGTACGATGTATGTAGTCATCTCCCTCTACTCATGTGTCATGTGTATGAGCATGCCAAGTTAACACATGACCATATGAGTTAGATGAGTTATATGGGTTGCATGAGCTGTATGCAATTATATCTATCTGTAATACATATTCAGACTACATAGCCTAGTGGCCTTAATATTTCCATCCGGATTGCTGTGTATGTTTGAAGGCAGATAGAGACTATGATAATCTATTTGGTGCGGCTTATCCCTAAACCCTAAACCCTAAACCACCAGGCTCGGACCTCTATCCTACTTCTTGGGAGAAGGTTTGGGGATGTGGGGGTTGACATAAACGGTTATGGGTCGCAGGGTTTAGGCTGTACTATTTAAGGTTGTGGATGTAGGGCAGGGATACTTGTTGGGCACAAATAAAAGGACCCCCCCCCCTCCGAACTCGCCCTAACCCTGGAACCTACAACCTGTTGTTGTTTTCACTTAGTCTTTCCTGGCTTCTGATTAAAACGGGCTCTCAAGGCCTAAACCCCCAAACCCAAACGGTGCTTTCTAGACAACTTCGGGTTCAGGGTCTTATAATGTAGGGGCCTGAATAACTAGAACAGGGTTTTGGGGCATGTTATTCGGTAATTGTGATAAGGAACCCCCAAGTTAAGGCCTATATTGTTTGGATCAAGCCTCAGGCAAAGTCTGGGGTTTCCGTGTTCAGGATTTTGAGGTTTTAGCGGCCTTGAAATGCGGATGTTTAGTCGGGGTGTTTAGGCTCTCGGTACTGAGGCTTTCGATTCGGACCAGCAGACACATCGCGGCTTCTGAGAGACTGGATCCGCAGTTCTTAAGCTGCGGCCCCTCTTTTCGATGAAGTTTAGGGCTTAGGGTTTAGGATTAAGGATGGGCATAGTTTTACTCCTGAGCACCCCGAAACCCTAAACCCTAAACCCTAAAAGACACTAATTCAGAGCAACCCTCCAGCCGCATTTGATGTCCTTTTGAGTCTATCAGCTCGTGGTTCCTTCGAACCTCCAACTTTCTTCGTAAGCAACACTTACCCTAACGGTTAAAGGTCCATGTACCCAAATAGTATATACTTTGGCCTTAATGTAGTCCCTATATAGGTATTTTAGGGCCAATGTATATACTATTTGGGTACATGGACCCTTAGGATTAGCCTTATTTGTTGAAAGTAAACCCTGCCCTTTCCAAAAACACAGTGCTCCCCTGAACCCTAAAACCCCTCAGCTGAGCCCTGATCATAATCCCCCGCTAGGAGCCTAAATAATTACCAGTACTATTTTGGGGGTTCCTTATTATACTTATAGTATAACATACGTACCCCAACACCCTATTTTACGTATTAAGGCCCCTATAACCGCAGATTTAAGAGGAGGGGAACTGCGGATCCCATCAGAGCGACAGGGGACCTCTCAGTGCAACGAAATCACCCTGTAGAGCTTAGGTTTCAGGGTTTAGAGGTTCCGGGTTTAGAGCTTTAGGGTTTAGACGTTAGGGTTTAGGGTTTAGGGCCTAGGGTTTAGGGCTTAGGGTTTAGGGTTTAGGGGTGTAGGGTTTAGGGGTTTCGATGTTTGGGGTTTAGGGCTTAGGGTTTAGGAAGGTTTAGAGGTTCACGGATATCAAAGCTTGGCTACTGGCTTCGAGGTTGCTGGTTCAGCAGCAGCTTGGCCCCTAGAGCTCTAGAGTCGCTAGGATGCAGTGATGAGGGTTGAAAAATTTTGCCCGGAATGGTAGAAACCCCAAACCCTAACCCTAAGGTACTCGAATGCATGGGCACGCCGCCCTGAGTGTGAGATTGGAGTAGAGAAACAAACTTTGAGAGCTGCATGTCCGAGTTTTGCGTTGAGAGCAAAATCCGCAACCTTTTAAAATAATATTGGGCCCTTTATGAATAGAAAAGGGTTTTGGGGGGTATATTATGTTGTACTATAAATACAATAAGGAACCCCCCAAAACAGTATAGGTAATTGTTTAGGCCCCTATATTACGTAGCCGACGTAGCCCTGAACCTTTAGAACCCTGAAACCCTAAAGCCCGACAAACTCAGGGCTTTACGCCACCTGAGTCTTCCATATCCCGTAATTATTGAGGAATATTCCTAGCTTGAACTATAGTAAGATCCCTGAAAATATAGTAAGATCCCAAGGGGTTTTGGACGTCTTGGAAGATCTTCTGTGTAGGTTGGTGTGGGATTGTGGCGAGAACCTCACGAGCCAAGGAGCCCCAACGAAAGCAACTGATACTATTGATTCTACACGGCTTCGTAGGGTTCATATGGCTTTGGGTTTTGGCCTTGAAGGTAGCAGGGTTTAGAGGTTTATGGGCTTAGGGTTTAGTGTCTAAGCTTTACGGGTTGGCTTTGGCTTTCAAACATACGTTCTGTGCGGCTTTGATTCTGCGTTGTCAGTAAAGCTGACAAAGCTTAGTTGATTCCTCAATCAAGACATGACAGGGCCGCAACATGTCCCGTGTGCTTCTCCTGAAATACACTTGAATCTCGGGTTGTACCCCGTAAACACATGTTACACAGCTCAACGTCTGCACAAAAACACGCCTTCGTAAACCTTACTCGTAACTGCCCCCAAAACCTTCTAGTGCCCGAAGATGCCCGAAGTGTCATACCCTACCTCAACGTATTTCTTGGTGCTTCGATTAGAAACAGCATCTGCCTAACAAAGGGGTGGGGGCACAAGGCTCGAGGACTCTTCGTTGCTTCAGGCTTCGTATTCCATAACGGGGTCAAAGCTCCACCCGAAACCCTAAGCACCAAACCCTAAACCCCTAAACCCTAAGCAGTAAACCCTAAACCCCTAAAGCCTAAGCACTAAACCTTAAACCCCTAAAGCACTAAACCTTAAACCCTCAACCATAAACCCTAAACAACGAGGAGGACTGTGAGTCTCGGGGTTGCGATTCAGGTTGTGGAGTTGAGGATTCAGGCGTTCTTCGAGCGCGGAATTTTGGGTGTGCTCTTGAAAGTATTCAGGGTGTAGGGTTGCTGCGTCTTAGGGTTGATGGGGTGCAGGAAACTGTCTTTAACTTTCCGAGATGGGACTCTAAGGGGACGGGTGGGTTTGCTGCTATTTCTGTTTCTTTAGGTTTTAGTTTAGTGTTGAGGGATGTACGTTGAGAAGTCCCTCGATCAGCAGTGCTCAGCTAAGCTACTGGCGCGCCGGAAGGGGCGAAAATGCAATTCTCTCCAAAGCTAAAGAGACAACTCGATAAACTTGTGTTTCGTACCTTAAGATCAAGCTCTCAACCCATATATTTGAAGCTATCCGCTTGTCTCTGAACGTTAACCTTAAGCCCCAAGCTATGTATGTTACAAATTAAACGTAAATCTCTGTCAACTAAACCGCCGAACCCCAAACAAACGATAATAGTGCACGTCGAGCCATAATAAAACCATAGTTTTCTGAATCCCCTGCAGTCGGAATATACGTGCAAAAAATTAAAACAACAGAAAAATCTACCCGAAACCCTAAACCCTAAAAACCGTAAACCCCTAAACCCCTAACCCGAAAACCCCAAACCCTAAAGCCCTGTACCCTGAAGAAAGATCCACTCTTGGAGCCCTAAGAGATTGGACCTGTAGCATGCCGTACGGACACCCCTAAGTAATGTAGGGGCCTTAATAAGTTCAATAGGTTTTGGGGTATTTCGACTATAGTTGTAATAAGGAACCCCTTTTGAAATAGTATAGGAGTTCGTTAAGGCCCGGACCTGTAGTAAACAGGTTTGGGCTTAGTGTTTAGGGTTTAGGATACTTGGATGTCCATGCAAACTCACCAAAGCCCGAAACCATGATACGACCAGTAACTGTAGCTCAGAGAATTCGAAGACTCTAAAACCTAAATTCTAAGTCGCAAAACCGCAACTCTCAACTGTCCTAAACCCTAAACCCTAGTAGAACCCTAAACCCTAAACCCTAAACCCTAAACTCTAAAACCCTAAACCCAAAACCCTGAAACCCCAAATGCTACACCCTAAACTCTAGAACCCAAAACCGTGGCTGCTATCGGTCAACCAACTGGTCTCTCGTTTTTGGTGCTGCAACTTCCGCTCCAGGCTCATGCTTCCAAGTTCGGAGGCAGAGAAAACTGGAATCCCGACGACTTACCCACAAGTGTTTAGTTTAGGGTTTAGAGTTTAGGGTTCAGGGTTCAGGGTTTAGGGTTTAGGGGTTTAGGGTTTAGGGTGTAGGGTTTTAGGGTCTAGTTGTGTTGAACACCTCTTTCACCCTAAACCCTAAGCCCTGAACCCTGAACCTTAAACCCTAAACCCTAAACCTAAGCTCAGCAGGATCCTCTTGTGTGGACTAGGGACTATAGGGTTTAGGGCTTGGGACCTACGCATAGGCCCTAAAGTAGCTCCTTTTTGGGGTTCATATATAGAACCCTATAAGGAAACCCTAAACCCTAAACCCTAAACCCTAAGCCCCCAAAAAAGGAGCTACTGTGGGGCCTATGGGTAGCTTGATGGCCTATGGAGGCCTGCAGTGCGTAGCGTTGTGTGACAGGGGCCATGGGGTGTAGGGGTTTTGTGAAAGGCTAGCAGTTTGGGTTTAGGGTTTAGGGTTTAGGGTTTAGGGTTTAGGGTGTAGGGTTTTGTGAAAAGCTAACACTGTGCCTTTCCGTATGGCAGCAACTATATCTTAGTCCGCAAGCCATCCTGGACCTTTAGGACTTTGGGGTTCAAGGCTTAGGGGTTTAGGGTTTAGAGTTCAGGAGGGTTTAGGGTTTAGGGTTCAAACCCCTAGACCCTAAACCCTCAGGAGTGTGGGGTTCAAGGCTTTGGGGTTTAGGGTTTAGAGTTCAGGAGGGTTTAGGGTTTAGGGTTCAAGGCCAAAGACCTTAAACCCGGCACTTTCTAGGGCCTGCTGGTGCCTCAACAACTGCAGATCCTGCTCTAGGCTCCCAAGTTCTCTCAATCTTTCAGGGTCTAGGGATTAGAGTTGAGGGTTAAGGGTCTTGGGTTTAGGTTTAGGGTTTAGGGCCATTAAGGGTCCATGTGCTCAAATAGTGCACACTTTGGCCCCAAAGTACTTATACACGGAGTACTTTAAGGCCAAAGTATATACTGTTTGGGTACATGGACCCTTAGGGAATAGTATGTGTACCCTTCTTCTTCTGATTCAAACATGCTTCTGGTAGCCTTTTAGGAATTCTCAAAAAGGAGTGTTCTTTCTTATGTTCAAGCAACAGAAAACCCGTGTGCAATCCCATCGATGAAACCTGCTAAGGAATCCAGAGGAAAACCCTGTAAGGTTTAGGGTTTAGGGTTTAGGGTTCAGGGTAATACTACGAGGTTGTTTACCCCCCAAGCCTGAAATCCAATTCCCTAAGCCCAAAACCCCAAACCCTAATTCCAAAACCCGACATCCTGAACCCTTAACCTCAAATCCTCAACCCTCAATCCTAAACCCTACATCCTGAACCCTAAAACCTCAAATCCTCAACCCTAAATCCTAAACCCTACATCCTAAATCCTAAACCCTACATCCTGAATCCTAAACCCTACATCCTAAGTCCTAAACCCTACATCCTGAATCCTTAACCCTACATCCTAAGTCCTAAAGCCTACTGGTTCTGATGTCCAGGGATTCCAGGCGACGTGGATCTTCCTGCGGCGGATGCCCGGGAAGGCAAGGGAGCGGACCACGACCTGCGCCATGGAGTTCCTTTGTGGGGGTTTTGGGTTTTGGGTTTAGTGTTTAGGGTTTAGGGTTTAGGGGTTTAAGGTTCAGGGTTTAGGGTTTAGGGTTTAGTGTTTAGTGTTTAGGGTTTAGG
Source organism: Symbiodinium sp. CCMP2456 (assembly GCA_905221635.1). Classification (NCBI taxonomy): domain Eukaryota; class Dinophyceae; order Suessiales; family Symbiodiniaceae; genus Symbiodinium; species Symbiodinium sp. CCMP2456. The sequence goes on from CAJNDV010034008.1 coordinate 83,977, forward strand.
GTTTAGGGCCCCTAAATCCAAAACCCTAAATATCCGGAAACC
>CAJNDV010034009.1:917-14717 GCA_905221635.1 Symbiodinium sp. CCMP2456
CGGTGAGATATGGCCGTCAGCGGGTACAGTGCAATGACAAACCGCACGGCACAAAAGATCTGACAAGTCGGGACACGAACCCCGGGTCGCTATACTATGTCATTTGACTGACGAATTGGCACGAGCGTGTGGTGCCATGCAGAGTTGAAAACCGAAAATGGTCTGACAGCACAAGTCGGTGAATGCAGAATCAGAAGCTGACAGTTCACGCCAATACTTTCTGAAGTCCTGACTGATGCACATGCACGGTGTAACAGTCTGGTGTAAGTGAAAGTGGGTTGTGAGGTTGGCGCTAACCTTCGACAGTACACACAATGGCATGGGGAGGCTTCCTCTACCAACAAGATACATGTAGAGCACACACAGTGAGGCTGTTAACAAGTTGAAGAAGCAATACAAGGTGCAATACTGAGCCAAATACGTCATTCCTGTCAGCAATGAATGATGGGAAGCCTCGACACATACCTTATGTGGGCCAGATACTTCCAGAATGAGTCTTCGAACCAACAAGATGCACGGAGCCAATCTTGAAGTTTGAAGTCCAAAATATGCCAAACATCATGTCCTCAGGACCCGCCAATGTGAGCAAAACATTGGCGCAACCAAAGCAAAAATGGTGTGACTGGGACTGCAGCATTAGGAAAAGCGACCCAGGGTGGTAATTTGCTTGTGCAAAGTCTGCAAGACTTCTGACAGCAACGCCTTATCCATTAGGCTACTGGGTCTGTTGAAATCTATGCCAACATGCCTTGCTTCTGTGTCTGACCAAACAGTCAGAGAAAGTGACAGCTGTGGGGTTCGAGCCCACGCCCTTGCGGACTGGCGCCTTGAGCCAGCGCCTTAGACCACTCGGCCAAACTGTCCTTGAAATCTCGCTGCTGACTTCCTTTCATTGCAGCATGAGGAGTGGCTGTTTCAGAGATGCGGGCATCGGCCAGTTTTTCGTGTAGGTCATCCCACAGCATGCACGATGCGGAGGAGTATGTGCAGTTGTTGTTTTCGATTGCAGAACAGGTGCAGAAGAAAGCAAAATCACGTTGCTTCTGATGGTTTTGATCCTGCGAGCAAGCTCACCGCACTGCAAGCAAACTATTTCCCCTTTCTTTTCTGCATTAACCTCATGCTACTACTTTTTTTTGCCTGCATACCTGCAGCAGTAATTACAAGCAAACTATGAAAAAAAATAGGAGCGAAGTTACAACAATTTTGATTGATTTAAGCTCATGCTGCTGCCTTTGTATCCTGCATACCTGCAGCAATAATCAAAAGCAAACTATGTAAAAGAAATAGCAACGTAATTGCAGCATTTTGGATTGATTTGGCAAGACCGAGCCCCCACTGGGGATTGAACCCAGGACCTTCAGTTTACAGGACTGACGCTCTGCCACTGAGCTATAGAGGCTTCTGCATGGCAGGATTTTTTCCAATCTTTTGTTTCATTCCTGAAAAAAAACTCTCGTGTGCGCAACGTTTTTCGAGGCACCAAGCCTGGCCAATACAGCAGAGAGTTTCGAGCAAGTTCTGCACGGCTGATGCGCTTCGATTGTGGTGCGGTGACAATATCGCAAACTTTACTTCAGCACTGGTGGCTTTTCGTCGCTCTATCTGAGCGTCGTATGGTTGTGCCCACCACTGTGCTTGCGCCTTTAGGTTGTTCTTCTGTACCATGGCGACTTAAAAAGATCATTCCGTGGTCATCCTTTACCCAAACAAAAAAAACAGCCTAAACCAGATTTCAGATAGGCAGGGGTGCAGAAAAATCCAACGGTGCAATTGCAAAAAAAAAGCCAAAAAAGCAATGTTCGGGCCCAAAAACCACGGAAAAAAATTGGCGAGAGTTTCCCCAGGGGGGTACCCCACCGTGTTGTGTGGAAGAACGACATAGATTGGGTGCCACATTTGGTTCCGAGTCCACCACAGGCCCTCAGTAGACCACAAAGTGAAGTTTCGGAAATCTAGCTCCGGCTACAAACTCTGTCGAAAACCTATTCGTAACACCGCAAAATGGACACACTGGGGATTGAGCCCAGGGCCTTCCGTATGCGAAGCGGATGTGATACCACTACACCATGTGCCCCTTAGAACAGGAGCTTGAATTGAACTGTAAGCGGATTCCTCCGTGAAATCTTTTTTGTTAGCTCCAGCGAAGCTGCACTGCACATGGGGGACGGCTTGCATCGGAGTAAAGCTTCAGAACAGACCAAGGTTTTGAAGAGAATGAAGCGAGATACAAGGAAAGCCTGGAGGTTAAATCGGATTCAGGTTGGCAGCTGACAGAGAAAGCAGACAAAGTAGTTTTTGTGGAGGCATCATGCTGAGTGGAAGTTTGATTCATTCAGAGCCAGAGACAAAAGTGTTTCGCTGAGTACCTCACCTCGGCATATTCGGATCCGACAGTTGATTGCGAGGAAAGGACTCGGGAAAGCCCGACACTTGGACGTTGATTTATTCAGGGATATTGGAGTCTCAGATACGGAAGTATAGGACAACGATTGGAAACGTCGGTGAGTATCTTGACAGGGCTGCTGTTCTCGGTGAAGCAAGCCGACCGATGAATCTTGAAAGAGAAGAAGGAAGAGAAAGTGGAGGACTCTATATGTTTGCCCAGCCGTTCCTCTCAAGCTGGAGAAGGGAAAGAAAAAAAGAGGAAAGAAAGAAAACAAAGAAAAGATGTCAGCAGCGAGTGGAGAAGAAGAAAAAGTTACTGAGCAGCCGGAAGCCCAGCAGAGGCCAGCAGACGGTTCGAAGGAATTGACGTTGAAGGGTTGAAAAGGATTATACCTTCACAAACCTGGAGTGATAGTACTGAAAGCTCGATGAATGATGCGGAAAAAGCCAAAGGAATTGAAGGAAGAGACAGATGAAAAGCCAAAGGAATCGAAGGATGAAAAGCGGAAAGAATCGAAGGAAGAGACAGATGAAAAGTTGAAGGGAATCGAAGGAAGACAGACGAAAAGCCGGCATCTATGGAAGAGGTAGGCGCTGAAGATGCAATTGCCGTTGAAGCAGGACATAGGCGAGTCGATCCGTGACGTCATTGCAAAGACGTACGGTGTGAGCAACCTATCGGTTATGCTCGAGGAGGAAAAGATAGCGAAAGTAGAGGAAGTGCTTGAGGCGTTGAAAAATCCGTGACGAATCTCCCTGTTGGGTTCGGTACGAGGATGATGAAAGCACTTATCGGTGAGTTTCAGTCATGGAATGTTGAGTTAGAGAAGGCGACGGAGCCTGTTCCATCATACTTTTCAGCATCATCAATTGCTTGTTCTTTTTCGTTGAGTCGGGTGACCCAGAGTAACGCTGCTTCATCTGGTCATCACACCAAATGTCGCCGAAGAGCTTAAGAAAGCTCGGGCCGAGCAGCCCAAGAAAGACGGAAAAACAAAAGGAGAGAAAAAGAAGAAAGACGACAAGAAAGAAAGAAAGGATGCGAGAAAGAGGTCAATGGACCCAGAGCTTCAAGAGCTCGAGTGAGGAGGAAGATTTGAAAAACACCGAGACCAGGTGTATAAACAACGGTCGGAAGATTTGAAAAACACCGGGACCAGGTGTATAAACAACGGTCGGAAATTCGAAACACCGAGACCAAGGTGTAAGAATCACTTTTAGGCCGAAAGTGCCATGAGAGAAGTGTACGCCGTACAACAACCCACGAAAACGCACCACGAAATTGATGGAGCTGTGTAGAGGCTCCTGGAGCATACGAAAAGCACAGCGATGAGCCAAAAGGCTAACATCGCAACCGAGACTATGGCTACTTGCCCTTCCGCGACTTCGGAATTGTCCAAAGCATTATTGCGAATGGCACTGCAACCACGGAATTGCCCTGTTCCGGCCGACTGCAGCTATTGTTGACGATTCATTGGCCGACGTCTACATGTACCTTGCATGATTGCATCGAATGCTTATAGTCTTTTGATTCTTCCACTATTGATAGCTTACAAAACGAGTTTTGTACACTGGCGATTGATGATTAGAATATATATATATATATATACACACACATACAAGTGTGATTAATGACAAGTCACAATCAAGGGACCGTGTTAGAAGAAATGGTCATTGCTCAGCCCGTCCTGCAGTGCATAACTATTGTGCCTGCACTGGCTCAAGTGGCTCAAGATCTGATTGACTCAGAAGAGTGAAAAAGTCCCGACCGAATGATTGCATTCTGAAGCTGACTGCATCTGTACTTGATTGTCCCTTTGTTGATAACAGCGCATTCCAGACAACAAGCGAAGCGTCCATTGAATTCTTCAATGTGCCTTGTTGTCGTAGTCGGCGGCGCTTGGCACGACAAGCAGGCTTGCTCTGCACTTTCCATGCCTCCTTCACGGGGCGCTCCCCCCTCGCATTTCTTTACCCCTGAAGCTATCTTGTTCGGTGTGGTATCACAGGTCGTCGTAGGAAAAACCCCATTTCACAGAAGGCCCCTGTACAGGCACATACCCGTTCCAAAGGAGAGACCGAACCGCAAACGAGAAAACGAGCGCAGCTGGCAGCAACACAGAGCCCTCCCTTCCCTAAGCCCGCTCAAAACCAGAGGCAAAAATGCCCATCGATCGGACGGCCCAGTGATGCGAGCCAAGCTGCGGGAAGTCCTCAAGGTCAAAGTCACGTGGGGGAAGAGATCTCTTCGATGGTCCCCGACGCGGGGGAAGCACTACGATGAAACCCTGGAAAGACACCACACACACGTGGAGGCAGAGCAGCTTCAGGGGAAACACGCAGACCGAGTACCGCGCCCACGGGCGGCGCCCTGAAAAGTTCGTCGACAAGGTTGCCAAAGACGTAAGGTGGGTCGACACAGTCCACGCCTGCTGGGAAAGATGGGGATCTTGGACTTTTTCGAGTCCAGAGTGGCTCCACACTAAGGAAGGGGAGAGATGGGGAGAGAGCACCGGCTACTCCAAGCCCACCCTCGCCACTGAGGAAAGAGGAAACCAGCACACCTCCGGGGTCACAAATCCCAGTCACTTCTGAATGGCCCGGCAAGATGGACTTTTTCCACTACCCCCCCGGTCGTGCCATGCAGCCTGCACTGAGGGTCGCTGCGCTCCTGCGTCTTGCGATACCCAACTCCACCGGCTTCTTGGCAGAGGCGGCAGATGCTCTTCCCTTTTCACAGGCCGAGATGCCTTGTCGCAGACCTCCCCGAAAGGGGGCGGTCAGGATCGGGAGAGAGCGCGAAAACCCTTGAGCCTTGAGCCAAAATGGCTCTCTCTCTTTCTTTCGTCACGGCTGAAGGAAGGAGAGGCCAGCCCTTCTTGGCTCTCTATCTCTCTCTCTCTCTCTCTCTTTCTTTCTCTTTCCCTCCTCTGTGAACCATTCTCATGTGCACTCTGATATCAGTTCCGAATCCAAGCAGCAACCAGCGAGCTCCGACTTATAAGTTTTCATGTGCACTGCTTTTCCGTGCGTGGAGAGCGTCGCGATTCCTAGACTTCTTTCACTCGTGAATCCAGGGCTCGTCTCTGAAAGGAAGCCCAGAAGACAGAGGCCACCGAAGGGTGCAGTTCTCCGGTCGAAGAGTCGGGATGCTGTGTAACACGGGCGGAAGCATGCCTCAGGCACCCTCAAGCAGCCATCGGTGAGAAGACAAGAACCTAAATCCAGCTCGACACAAAAACGAAACACTTGCAGGGAATGAGAAGACACCAATCCTTGCTTGAGGAATTTCACCAATAGCACGTCTGATAACCGATGTCCAGTGGTGCGAGCATGTGGCGGCTGCACATGTGCCACAGCCAACAGCTTTCAAGGCAAAACGCCCATTACAGTTCTGGGTAAACTCAAAATGACTATCCTGTGTCCGGAACATGCGTCAGCTTGGCAAACGAAACCCACACTCATCCAATCCCATCTGCATTCTTGACAACTTCGCTAGTTTGAGGCCCTATGGGCATTTTGATGGGTGCCGAGTTCTTGAACTCTGAGCCATAGAGCTGTGACCCAAAAGAGTCGAAGGCCTGTGGCATGACGAATTCAGAACCTGTGCAACTCCTTCATGCTCAGGCGCAGCATCCTCGGCTCAGCTTTGCTCAAGCAGCGTCCGGAAACACGAATCATAGCGGTGTCGGATGATCCTCTTCGAACTTATATCCCTGACCTGCAGACGACGGTAAACACCAACGACGACTTCTGGCAACCTCCAAGAATGGTTTCAGGAAGAGCTTGGACCCTTGGGCTTCTGGGGCTTCATGAGGCACTAACGAAAATGCTTCGACAACACACGGCATCATAGCCAGCACAAGGCAAAAAGACTGCAGAGTCGACTATTCAATCCTACTGAGCTGAATCAAACGCAGATAGAAGCAGCAAAGTTGTACCCGTACCCCATCGCCAGGGCACCGCCACCAGAACGACCTTGAGCCGCCTGCACCGACTCGACCTTGCTGGGCGCAGCTGGCGCGGCACGCGGCCAGGAGCGCCGAAGCTCTCTCGCAACTGATGCAGATGCACTAACACCAAATAACTCAGTCGCTACAGTCCCTACAGGCCCTACCTGCCTGTATGGCGTTCTGGTGCGGCTGGTTGCGAAAAGAGTCGCCATCCGTGACCTGCCGTGAGCCTGGCTTGAGCATGCTTGAGCGAGGTTGCTCGGAAGCCTGACAAACCTCGAAGAACGTCATGCTTCGTGACCCAGAAGTCGCTTTTGTCCGCACGCAGCAAGAATGAAGAACTTCAAGCTTGGAGCGTTGTAGGTATCAACTCCGCAGCTCGTCAACAAACAGCAACACTTGATACAATTGCTTGAAAGACGCTTTAAACTCCAAGTCGAGCATCGAAATGCAACATTCATGGGCGCTGCACCAAAATCATGTCACACGCTCCCGAGCTCCGCACTCATCAACGTGTAGATTTCGGAGAGCAGCCTTGCATGTCTGCGTCATAGAAACGCATCCGCTTCAACTTTGCAGGCCCAGAATTAAGGCTGTTGGGGTTGTTGCATTGTATCGCGGGGGGGTCACAGCATGTTTATCAACTTCGCAGGACAACTACTATTCTGGATCAAAGCAGATCGTTTGTCATCTGATGCTCTTGTTGAGGGTGAGAATACGCTTGAGAGATGCTTGGAATTGCGACAAACAGCTGCGCGAGCGTTTGTCAAGGCAGATGCTTCAGTGCGAGCACCCCGAAATTGAAGCCAGAACTCGACCATGTGCGAAAGCGTTTCTGCCAGAATCGACATCATTGTTGCAGTCATCGCGTTTAGCAGCTGCTCGGCTTACAGGCGTTCAGCAGCCACTTACACGGCTGAGTTCCTATCAAGCGAAACAAAGACATGATAGATGTAGGTTGCCTTGGGAGTGCACGGGGTGATGACACAGACTACACTCCTTTTCAGTGGACACATCTGGAGGATTCAGCTCCCTCCTCCATCGCAATTGCCAAATCGCTTCCCCGCAGCCTCTTCGCTGCAGTTGGACTTTCTGCAACTCTTCCACGTCACGGCAAACAATCTTTCACACATGTTCGAAGCCTCTTCTGTCATCAAGTCCCTCCGAAGGGCGAGAGAGGCGCTCCCCAAAACATGTTAGATGAGGGTGCTGCTCGTGACTCACATGGTCGAGAGACGAGGGCATGAGAGTGGACAGCAGTTGAAGTCGCCTGCGAATGTCGCTGAAATGCTGTCCGTGTGTAGAGAACCGTGTTCTGTCGAGATGGGCACCAAAGGCGTTGGTAATTAAATGGTTGGCTGGGGGATGCACCGCTGCGGAACATCAAGGGTGCACGAGCACTAAACTGAATGCCGCCTGAAGCATCCAAAAACTGCTTGTGAGAGGACGGGCCACGTCGAAAAAATCATCCACACAAGCAGGAAGGAGGGATTTAGGTGTGTCTGGGTGTGTGTGGGTGCACCGTGACTGCATTTCCACTGACTGCAGTCGACTAACTGAGAGCATGCACGTGGCACCGATGTCTACCACACGCAAGAACTCTGTCGTCAAGATTGGGAAGCAATTCGTTCAAGCATCACGTGGATACGCTCGTGTGTCACTTCTTATTCTTCTTCTACAATCGCAAACCTCACTGACTCTCTGGGCCTCATGAATGCGGTCTCCACATTGGTGGCTTCCAGCGCGGAGGTCTGCAGCAGGGTTGGAGGTTCTTTGATTGTGGTACTTCGTATTTCTGGCTTTTGAGATTCGTCGCGCTCTTCTGCTCCTTTTGTCTGCTGAACTCATGTGGACACGATCTGTGCCAGCAAAAATCATAGCTAACCCCTCATCCTCAGTTTCACGCAGGTATAAGTAAGGGCATCAAAACCAAGCCATAGTGGTGCCTCAATGCAAGCAAGGCCATGCTTCTCGGCGAAGGACAAGGCTTCGTCCTGCCTCGATTTCGGGAAGCGGCTTCCCGGCTTCCCTTCTGTGCGATCTCACTGCAAGTAGCTCCGTTGTCTGCAGAACCTCTTTGGCCGGAGTGCTACGTGGATGCGGCAACTCCTAGAAGGGGGGCCAACCAATAATATGAGCCAAAAGCGATCTCCCAAACAAAGACTTGCCTCCAAGCCTTTAACGTAAGGAGTCATCTGCCAGGAGCCGTGCCCAACGGCCCGCAGGTGGCGAAGATCCCTGGAAGGGTTCTATACTGCGGGTTAGAAGTACAGAAGTAGAACTCGAGCTCCTGCAACTGCGAGCTGTCGGATCATGACGGACATGAAGGGGCGGCCAGATGGACTGCATGAGTCCCCATAAACCTATGCAAACTCCTTAGCCCAAGCAACAAGATGCTTCAGTTGTGGATTCAAAACGCAAGTCTCGACGATTTCTACCAGCATCGTCACTTTCCGAGGTGGTTGTAGAAGTAGTCATATCAATGTGAAATGCACAGGCAACTAAATTCAAAGCCGACTTCAGAAGAACACTCGACGAGGTCCTGACGGGAGCGTCGGAGGGGAGGCTGGTAGTCCAGTAAGCCAAGCCCAAAATGCAACGGCCCTCAATCCTCGCAAACACCACTGGGATGCAGACCCCTTGTTGCCCACCAACATGATGACCTGGACAGTTGGATTTTGAGCTTGAGCTTTTTGGCGTTTGGGTACGGTGGACGGCTTGCTTTGACTCTGTGGCTCTTTGGCCCGTTGCCCTGTTGGGCTCGCCTTTTTCTACATTGTGATGCGATTAGTGCTGGCAGAGCCGACATGGTGCTAGGCACAGGCAGAAGCAACAAAACTACATGTATCAGCAAACCAAAAAATAGACAGCAGCGATAGCAGCGATGGTAGCAGTAAGCCCGGTCAACCTGAACACTCGTCCTGGGAACGATGCAATGTTGGGATCGGCATGATCACGCAGCTCCTGTCTCGAGGCGAAACTGCCACTTTTCTCGTTGTGCACCGCAGTTTGGAAGGGTTTTCGGGCTTGAAGTCTATGGAATTTCCAGATTTGGGGTCTTGTGAAAGCGAGAACAGCAGGTTAGCGTCGGCTTGTGCAGGTGCGTTAGCTGCAAAACAAAGACCGCATGTAAAGTTGAGAAGCCTCCTGATCCCCGACACCAAACGCTCTTGCAGCCTTACACGCAAAAACGCGCATGATGCAAGCAGGCGCATGGCATGCTACACCCCCACCTCCACACCCCCTCAACAAACACTCAAGTTTTCAGGCACCCAAGCCTTAAACCAGTGTAGCTTGCACTGCAAGTGTCGAGTTCATCTGAAACATTGACTGCGGATTCAAACCGTCCTGCAGCCAGCGCTCCAAGTTCTCGAAGGTGACTCGCTTCGAGATATCATACCTCGGAGGTCTCGCGAAGCTCCGGGCTCCGTGAAAGGAATACCAGCATGGACAAGGAGGGTTCGATCAACAAAGTTCGTCCCGGCGACAGACTGCTCCGTAAGTACAATGATTGAAGCGTGTCCTCGCAATCGAAGACACGAGGACGGTTTCAGGGAGATCTGAAAACCACAGCTCAACCGTAGAAGTCCTCTCAGGAATTGTAGGAATTGTATGGGCTTGTCATTGATAGTCGCCACGCATGGGACTATCTACCCGAACGATAGGCGAATCGCCAAAGACCTCACCAAAAAACTCGGTTTGTTGGATTGCCAGCCCGAGGGGATAAACACTTCACTAGAGTCAAGCCTTAGCAGGTCAGCTCGATTTGCTTGCTGTGAAACCCGAAACTTTGGCGGGGACCTCATAATTCGTTTGTAGAAGGCTCAAATGCGAGAAGCCCCCAAAGTCAGCAGATCGTTCGGCTTGGCTCAACAAAAGCCCAGGAGCAGCCCGGTTTACAGACACGAGGACGCGGAGATATTGGCCAAAGGGGGCCAAAGGGCCAGATGCCAAAAACGCACGCTCCACATCCGCAGGATTTGGTCAAGCGTCCCCAATACCTGATAGAATCGTTATAGAAACCGGCGAAATCATTCTGTAATCATTCTTCAGAAATATTTGCAAGTCCACATTGAAGCCTTTGCAGACCCCGTTACAAAGCTTTTCTAGACGACTTTGAACCCTTTTGTAAGGTTTGCAACTTTACTTCCTAGTTGACACGTCTTTTGCCCTCCAGCTCAGCTTCTGGGCTTAGATGCGGGAGCGGTGGGCACTCGAGATCGTTCGGGAGATTCGAGCATCCTTGCTGAAGCACCCTGAAGCCAAAAGCAGAACAATGCTAAGGCTCAAAGTCCCCGAAACCCTGACTACTCCCGGTGGAACCCTGTACACTTGTTTCACCACGGTGTTGTCACGCCACACTAGAAGAGCGCCGACAGCACCTCGGTAGTACCTGGCCGGCCAGTGACTTGGATCTCCCACATCTGACACAGCCACAGCAAAGCAGTCTTGGTTCATGATTTTAGAGTTCTGAGTTCTGGCTGAGAAGTTGAAGGCTTGAAGCTCATCTGAATCTGCTGCAGCCTGCGAAGCCCCTACAGCAACTCCTCAACTATAGACCGGGGCCGAACAAGGCTTGCATGCTTCCGCCGCTGCAAAGCCAAAAGATCTGCACCGGAACAGCAAAAAAAAAACAGACTCTGCCGTCTTTGCGGGCACGCGCTGGTGATCGCCCGATATCGCTCTTGCCCTGCCGTGTCCCAAATCTGGGCCTTGATCACCTGGCGCCCCCACAGAAAACCATCATCTCGGGCGTCGCAACTACACCTTTCTTCCTGGATCCAGAACCCTTCACTGATGTCAAACGTCAAACGCTTGACACGAGCACCATCACCACCACGACGAACAACAACGAAGATGAACCACAAGGACTGATTTGTTCTGTGTACACATGATATATGTCTTCAGAACGATCGCGGTCCGCCTGTGCCTGCCTGGTGTCCCTGCCGTTTCCTCGCTGCCCGAAACTACAGGCTCCATTTGCCCTTAGCTATGTGGAGAAGGGCAAAACACAACGCGAACCGATATTTATGAATATGTGTGTGTGTGTGGGCCATCTCTTTCCCGCTGCGCGTGAAGTGTCCGATTGTGCCTTTGCGTGATGTGGACTGGTGGCTACGAATCACACACGCGCACACGCGCCACCAGCAGCAAAGGGAAGACGGCAAGAAAAGCCGAAACCCCGCGGGCTGGACACGTCACAAAAACCGCATCCCCTTGGTGCGAAGGGGCAGTGCCCAAATCTACGGATACCACCCCGGGACGAAGGGGGAAAGACTGTTGTTTATATGAAATCCCAGCATCATTTTTGAAAGAAATGCAGGATCAAGAAGTAAAAAAATATTCCTTTTCTGAAAAAGACCAATTTCAATTCATTATAGGTCGTGATATCCTTATATATGATCATTATATTATAGAAATCATCATGAATGAAATTTCATCTTTGATTTCATCATGAAAAAATCGATAATTCTATGAAATCCTTCTTATTGCACATCGATTGAGAAAGAAAAGTTATTTTTTCAATCTATCTCTAATATATTTAGCATTTGATCCAATTTCTAAGATTTTCACGAAATCTGAAAATCTGTATGATCTTTCTTATTCCAATTACTACATGTTTCCTTGAACAAATACTTATTATAAATATATAAACTCATCAGAAATGATTTAAAAGATTGCCCAGACGATTAACAGAATTTCAAATCTAAAAAATAATCTCTAATTCATGCCGAAGGTTCAAATTGGAAGATCTAGAACTTAATTTGATATTGATATTGAAGAACTAACTCTTCGTATTTGATGATCCTGATGGGATCTTTTGATGTGCAAATGAAATAAAAAAAAAACCTATGTTCGCACGAAAGTTTTAATGTTTAGAGAGCAATTTCTGAAATCGAGATTCATTCTTTAGATTTCGTTCAATACTATATAAATATTGAATTTCGACTGTTAAACAACCGCAAAATAAATATGAAATACTAAATATCAAAGATAGATGCAAATTCCGAAATGATTGTATTGCACCGATTTCTTTGAAATCATCCTCATAAATCTATCAAGCAAAATTTTAATGATGTATCAAGTTTCATTATTGATGATGTGAGAATTCTTCTATATACAAAGACGGATTTTGCGTGTGTGTGGTATCGAACCACCGCGGGTCCTCAGACTCGGCCTGAATTAACCAGTTTAAGTAATTTCAATCCGAAGCCGCCCCCAATGTTTAGATCATTTAAATTGTTTATCTTGGGACTCCCCCGGAACCCCACTCCACAGGATTTACATTATTGAATTTGTATTTAATTCGGCGTTATTAATTCGGTCCGGGGATTAAAGAACACATCTTTAAATCCTGGGGAGGTGGTTCCCGGACAGACCTCACCCCGTAACCCCTCCCCAGGATCTAAATAATTTGAAGTATTTAGACTATTCGAATTTATTTAACTCGGGCCGGGAATTGAATAATTTGAATAATTTACATTTGGGGGAGGCCTCCGGATTCAATGTATCTACTGTATTCGGGCCGGGAATTTAATAACTTGAATCATGTAAAACCCTGAGGAGGTGGTCCCCGGACCCCCTCCCAGGATTTTAAATATGTATATCATTTAAATTAGCTAATTCGTGCCGGGAAGTAAATAAATTAAATATGGAGGATGCCTCCGGATTTGGACTGTTTAATTCTCCTCCTGCGACCCCTTCGAACCTACAACAATATGTATTTGCCGCCTAGGTTGTTGGCGTGTGTCACAATACACGGCGTCAGCTGGCAAACAGACCGGGTTTTAGTGGTACACGTGGCGGGGCGAGTGTAGGTGTATATATATATATATATATATTTACATATGCTCTGTTGTATGTATTCATTTAACTTTTTTTGTTCGGTATGTGTTTCCTGTCGTTCATCTTCTCGTTGTTCGTGTTTGTTACTTATTTCAATATTTCGTTCGTTTTTTCTCGTTCTTCTATTTCTTATTTCGTTATTTATGCATTTTGTTTTCGTGTGGTTTTCGCTCTTTCGTCTTTATCTTCGTTGGTTAGTTTTTTATTTGTTGTTTTTCTTTCATTATTTCTTTCGTTCTTTATTTCTTTCTTTGTTTTCATTCTTTCTCGTCTTTCTTTACTTTATATTTTGTTTATTCTTTCGCTCATTCTTTCGTTCATTATGTCTTTCTGCCTGTCCTTGTTTCTTATCTGTTGGATTCCCACCTGTGTCTTTCTACAGTTTTGAACGCTGTAATTAGTTTATGGATCTTGAATTCTTTGCGGCCTCTCCCCTACCACTACCACTACCACTAACACTATCCCGCTACCACTACCACTACCCTGCTACTGCTACTGCTACTGCTACTGCTACTACTACTACTACTACTACTACTACTACTACTGCTACTACAACAACAACAACAACTACTACTACTACTACTACTACTGCGACACGACTACGACTACGGCT
>CAJNDV010034011.1:17637-20137 GCA_905221635.1 Symbiodinium sp. CCMP2456
CATCCGAGGATGCATTGTCGCTTGGCATGGGGACCTGTGATGCAGAAACAGCTGTCGACCAGTTTTCTCCCGGAATAGGTCGCTTATCCTTCATCCGTGATAATCGCCTGGCCACAGTTTGGCGTCCCTCTCGATCCCGTCTAGAGCGCGTTGAACCGTGGTCGCACTCGGTGTGAAGCGTTCTTGCATCTGTATTACCCATCCGAGTTTGCCTGATCGCTTGGCATGGGGACCTGTGATGCAGACAGCTATCGACCAGCTTTCGCGCGGTGTAGGTCATCTTGCCTGCAGCCGTGATAACTGCCTGGTCACACTTGATTCAATGCATGCTTGCCACTTTGCATGCTGGCCATGAATCATGTGAGGCTGTGCTCCCGACACTGCATATGTCCATTTCGCACCAGCTGCAAGGTGGCGTGTGCACCTGCATTACCCATCCCGGCTCGTTTGATGGCTTTTTATGAAGACCTACTGCGGGGCCTTAGCAATTAGAAAGAAAAGGGCTTGGGGGCCTGTTACACTATAATTACAATTAGGAACCCCGAATTAGTCTTGGTAAGTACCAGCCAACCCAAATCTGATCTCAAGACAAGTCAGTCGTATAACAGTTGCCGTTCATGCGATTCCAAAACCCTCCAAGCCTTGCCCCCATCACTCAAGACATCTCCAAGCCTCAATACTTAGCAACTGCACAACCCCCTAGGCCCTAAACCCTAAACCCTAACCCTAAATTCAATCACGGACCTAAACCTCGGAAGTTTCTTCCTTCACCCTAGCCGCGAAGCGACCAACCACCGAACCGCCCTCGGAAGATGCCACAAGAACTCTTTGTCATAGTTGGGTAACATTTTACATGTTTAAAGGTACTTAAACCCAATAAGGAACATAAATTTAAATTTTTAATACTACCCCAACCATGAACTAGAACTGCCATGCCCTCATTCGGCCAAGGTTTTCATGTGCTTGACTTCGGACAGGTGCATCTGGACAGAGGGTTCCAGGTTAAAATGCGGGCCGAATTGCTTACCAATACTATACTGGGGTTCCTGATTACATTTCTGGTATAATAAGTCTGCTTGTTGAGCCGACTGTATCAGACTGGGACTTCGTTGCTTCAGACGAATTGTACCTTTTGTGAGTCTCCTTCACGATGATGAACATTGCTGTTGCTATGGCTGCTTTATGATCAGCGTTAATTAAGCAACTACTACGCTCGTTGTGCATTAGTACTGTGTATTTTTGGTTGTCGTTGCTGCTACAGCGAGTCGTATTGCCGGGATGGTGCTTAGCTTCTCAACCCGCTCTTGCTGCCGCAACTAACTTTTCTGCTACATCTACTGGCGCCGTGACTAGTAGTGGCAACTAGTACTGTTCAAAGGTACAGGCCCCTTGACGCATCCAGACCGTTGATCTACAAAAACGGATAATTGGAATAAGCTCAAGTTTGCCATCACCGGGCCATCACCTTAATCATTTTTACATCATAATGGTCAGATGTCGTCTGGGGCTCGGCTCAAGTTTTTGCAGTTTGTGAAGGGTAAGGACACTTCGGAATACTCCAAGCATCGATCTGCACCAGGATCCTCCCTCTAAGGTTCGCTGGAGACTTCGCATGGTGCTTCTGGAGATAGCACAGGTAGGGCTATGTTTGGAGAGGCTGTCAGCAAGTCAAGACACGAATTGTTGGGCACTGCTTTAGGCCCCAAGCCCTAAACCGAAGCCCAAAACCCCAAGCTTTCAGTTAAACCCTAAACCCTAAACCCTAAACCCTAAACCCCAAACCCTAAACCCTAAACCCTATACCCTAAACCCACTTTCAAACCCCTAGACTCTCAGCCTTCCACTCCAGTGGATTTCGCCGACCTTAACTGCTAGGTGGAAAAAGGTGCCTTAAACAAAAACCCCTGAACTCTGATCTAAAGCCCTAAACCCTAAACCCTAAAGCCTTAACCCTAAACCCTAAACCCTAAACCCTAAACCCTAAAGCCTTAAACCCTAAAGCTTCTACGCGTAGGCGGCCCTCCTTCAGGCCGAGGCGTTTTCGTGGTTGCGGGAGGGAGGGTTGTAGGGTTTGGGGTTTACGATTTCAGGGTTTAGGGTTTAGGGTTTAGGGTTTCGGGTTAGGGTTCCGGGCGTTCTGGGAGGGCTTCTGAATCAAGATAATAGGGTGTATTAGGGTTCATTCCATTGGGGTTCTGCAAGGGTTCTGGAAAGCTTGGTCAGATTCTTTGGGTTATTCTGTTGGGGCCATGGGTGTGACCATGTGAGCACAAGCCTACTCCAATTATCACAACTCCCATCTCAACAGCACTTTTGTGGCTTGGGGTTCAAATTAGATATGTCCATATCAACAGCTGTGGTCGAAAGCGGGAAGAGCTTCCTTATCGTTATTGCTACTGTGACAATGCAGATATTGCCGTCCCTAAACCCTACCCTAAACCCTAAACCCTAAACCCTAAACCCTAAACCCTAAACCCTAAATCCTAAACCCTAAACCTCA
>CAJNDV010034011.1:25137-32028 GCA_905221635.1 Symbiodinium sp. CCMP2456
TCTCAGACCCTGAGACCTAAAAAGGACACGCCCCAAAAGGGCCTAGGGTTTAGGGCCTAGGGCCCTAAACCCAAAGTCAAAAACCACACAGCGCTAGATTTTTTCGGTTCCATGTCTGCTGGAGGATGCCGAGCGGATGATGCGGAAGCGCATGGAGTACCAAGCCAGAGGGGGGGGGCGGTTGGGTGGCAAGGGAGTGCATTCAGAGATTTGGGGCTGTGGAAGTTCGGGTTTCGCAGGGTTTGGCGGCTTGTTTGGTTCCCTTTTCGTCAGGGCTGCTGGTCTCAATTCGCGACGAAGGACTCGGATCCGTTTGGGCACCTGTCGATCAATCCTTTTTTCAACTTTCGCCGTGGACCTTGAACCCGAAACCCAGAAGACGCATATGCCGAGACTCTAAAGCACCAAAGCTCTACACCCCCAAGCTCTTCGCTAGAGCCGGAGGCGCAGAGCTATGCTGGGCTCAGTGGCAGCGCGGCATGGACTTGGGAGGTGGCCCAAGCTGGCTTGAATGAGTTTTGGGTTCAGCGTTTAATTTAAGACCGTTCAGCTTCGAGTTCAGCGTTCAGGGAGTTGGGTTTAAGGTTTAGGGTTTTCTCTGGGCCTTTGCGAGCCAACTCCGGCTTGGTGCTGAGGGTCTTGCAAGGATTGTGGCCCTACAAAGCAGGAGTTTTACTGGCCTTCGAGTCCCGTGCAGCACATAGCATGCATTTAGAATGGGCTGTAGGGGTATACGATACACTATAATCCATTATATCGCGGACTACAGCGGGACAGTACTACTGCTCACCCAGACCTCAATACTTTAGGATTTGGGACGTCGTCAAAGGCGGGGGGTTCTTAACAACTAGAAGAGGGTTTTGGGGTATGTTGTAAAATGGTTCTATAGGGACTTTTAGCAACTAATCATACGACTTCATACGGCTTCTATCTCAGCGGGTCAGGGGTGGGGAGCTGCAGAGTTTCTGAGTTGGGTTCGGGTTTTTCAGGGTCCAGGGTGCAGGGTGTGCGGGTTTTTGGAGGCAGTTGGGTCGTAATAGCAGTGACATGAAATGTATGCAGAAGTATGCTGGTTACATCAAGATAGAGCCAATAAAGTAGTGGAACCGTGTTCATAGTCCTAGCCACAAATCATGGTCAGTCGTTGTCAACCGTGTTATCGAACTTGTAGCCGTCATCGTGCTAACCATGGTCGCATTGCTGTGATGATTAGAGCAGTGACGATTAGAGCAGTAACATATGTGTATATCTCATATACATATATATTTATTTATACACATCTACATTGACATATGCATACAGGTATGCATGTATATATGTATGTGTGTGTATATATGTATATGTAGAGGGAGAGAGTGAGTGTGTGCTAAGGAAAGATGAATTAAACACGGCCTGAGCCTGTCGAGCCTGCCATTCGAGCATCTGGATACGATCGTGCCTTTCCTGATCATGTGTTCGTTTCTGGAGATGATAATGATGATGATGGTGCTTTTGCTGCTGTTGATGATGAACCATGGTGATGTTACGCTAAGCCCCAACCGAGCTTGGCGCATTAAAGTAGAAGACGGGATACATAGCAATATTATCTTCTTATAGTCCCTATGATCTACAGTTCTGGTATCTTATAGCCCGCTGTTGCGCAGATATTGAACTTTTCTTTGGAGGCGTACGGAGACATGCTGCTGAGGCATGCTCGATGCGAGGCATGTCATGTGCTAACAGTTCCATGGGAATGTTCAGGGTTTAGGGTTTAGGGTTTTGGGCTTTGCGGGGTTTGGGGTTTCGCAGGAAGTAGGGTTCAGGGTTTGCTAGCCCCCCACTCCTCTTGACCCAAATCCTCTTGCTTCCCGAGCGCAATTCAGGCAAAAGCATGGGAGAGAAGCGCACGAGCCATGAGTCCCAGATATCTTCCCACAACTGTTTCACATGATTTGCCCTCAGCCTCTGCGTGGCTTGAACTTATATATATATATATATGTATAAATATTTGTACATATATATATACACATTATTTCATATAAATATGTAGACATACATACACATTGTAATTATCAAATTTAGTATATGGAATAATATGAATATCAATATGAGTGTTTATATATATATATATATATGTATGTATATATATATATATATGTATTTTTATATATATATATATATAGTGCACTGACTCACATTGTGACGCCATGCACCCAACGACACCGACCCCCAGGATCCCAAACAGCTGACGTTCCCCCACAGGTGGATCCGGAGGTCAAGGCGCCAGGGATGTGGTTGAGGGTTTAGGGTTTAGGGTTTAGGGTTCAGAGAGTATCGGGGGTGTTTCGAATCCTTAAGATCTCGGCTGGTTCTGTTGGGCAGTTGAAGTGAGGAATCTGGCGGTGGGCCAAGGGATCAACCGAATGTTTCTGTCGAAAACTTACTACACCCGGAACCCCAAACCCAAAATGCCCGGTTTTTGCATGGGTATTACGACGGTACAGCCTGGAGGAAGGTGAAGTCTACGAGCAGGAAGATCAACTCCGTGGTTTTGACACTTTTCAGTCTCTTCTAGAATTTTTTGCTCAGGCTGGAGGTTGGGTTTTAGCGTTTAGGGCTTCGGGTTTAGGGTTTGGGTACTCTTTGCTCGCTACTCTACCGTGTGCTGCGTCCTTTACTCCGGGCTCCTGGACTCCTGGACCACAAATCCTTTTAGGGTTTAGGGTTTAGGGTTTAGGGTTTAGGGTTTAGGGTTCACAAATCCTGAACCCCGAAGCCCTCAGATCCGATAGGATTTCCTACACATGTGTCGCGCGCGCAGTGTTTGTCACGAAGGGTTTCTGGGGGAGTCAGTAGAGCCTCATCTGACTCCTTGTGCCTGCATTCACTAGGGTCCCGAACCGTCGCCACCGGATCTGAAGTCTGGCTTCTCGCCTCGGGTTTGGGCGCACAAGTCTAGCGCCTGCAGGGTTGGGTGCGCTTCAGGATTCGGGCAAGGAAGACACTCAACACCTTTGTGGGTCCCATCCTCAGACGAAGGTGCCCGACATTGCTGCTGCCATCAAGGTACAGCAGACGGTGCCAGGGGTGCCCTGCCAGGGGGAGGGGGGCAGGGAGAGTTCCGGAGTTTGGTGGTCCGTTGGCAGAGGTTGGGGAGCCCTAAACCCTAAACCCTAAACCCTAAAGGAGCCTAAGCTCGGCGCCTAGCCGACGCCGGTAGGCCTTGCGCACTGAACCACTCGCTCACACGAAACGAAGCTTGCACCTGCAATGCCAACGCACTCTCCATCATAGAAGCATTGGCGATCGTACTAGCAAAACTCCACAAGGATGTCATCCTGGCATTCGTGGTGCTGGTGGTGCAGATCGTGGTGGTGGTGATGGTGGTGGTGGTAGTCTTCGTCGTGGAAACTTTGATGATGACACACATCAACTTTTCCGCCTTGTCGGGTTCATGCACCACACTCCCGAGAACAGGATAAGGGTGGTTGTCAAAATTATGGTCCCTTGTTGGGTCCTTATTATAGTACGGCACCAATTATTCAGGGGACCCCAAAACAAACCATAATTTTGACAACTACCCATAAACCCCAAGACCTTGACAGGCTTTGCCTGTCAGAAGCTGACATGCTCGGCCCAAAACCCTACTACCGAAAGCTTGGGACCTCGAAGGCTGTTATTTTTTTCGCCAGCTCTAACCAGCCACAGCGAAATGTTCCCGCCGCACCGCCGGTACCTTCAGCGCAAAGCCGCGTGCTGCAGATCGAAGAACCAGTTCCCCGTACCAGCATGAACTTCGAAGGCAGTATAAACGCAGAGTCCATCACAAGGGCAAATCTGTGTTCCTAAATTCCCTCGTCAGCAGTGCCGCACGATTTCAGTTTCTGCCCGGTCCAGATTTAGGTGCAATTCGGCCCTAATGCTCCAGCCATCTCCAGGCCAGAAATGCAAACACCCTAAGCTCTTAGCTATTTGAGATGGAACCCCCTAACCCAACCTTGTCACCCTGGCCATGCGAACTGCCACTGATGCTGCCATGGACTCTTGCTACAGCTGAGCGCACGAGCCGCACACAGTCCGCGTTGAGTGGTTCCCATCTAGGTGGGCGAGGGGCAGGGGGGCGGTGGGGTTCAGGGTCAGGGGTTTGGCGCAGTCGGCTCAATCTGGAGGCCATATTATATCATCTATTCAATTCGCTTCTGTTCTGTTCTATTCTATGATGTTGTGCCAGACTGTACTGAATCACATTGGAGATTATATCACACAGTACTGCATGATACTACATTATCTTGCTTTAAACTACAGTACATTCTGCAGCATTGTATTAGGTCATGTTATATTATGTGGTATTATAGCTTTATATGTTGTAATGTTTTGATAACATAACATGTTATATTTTATTATGTGCTATTCTTTCATATCACTTTTACTGTATATTGTACGGTATGATATTACTATATTATGTTCTGTACTGTTAGGTTATATAGTACCGTGTTCTATTCTATTGTATTCTGTTCTATCTGTTTCTGTTGTATCATATTGACAATATATTAGAGTATATTATAAGATTCTACATCATATACTACCGTATTACATTATATAAGATTTTGCTTTAGTATCTTACCTTATAGTATATTACCTTCATGGCATATTAGATTATGTTGTTTCATGTGACATAGTGTATAATCTCACATGTTATTTTTATAGTATTATTCATAGTATTATACTATATTGTCAAAGGTTTTAATATACGAGTATGCACTACGGTATAACATTATATTGTACTTCTGTACATTTCTTTCTTATGTCACGTATGCTTATACTGTATACCATGATATTATATTAGTACAGTATATGACATTACATTAGATTATGCTCCATTTCATTTTACTGTATTATGTTGCACTATACTGCGCGACTGATGCCATGCTATGCTATATTCTGTTATACTACATTGTGTTACATCCTCTTTCATTCTATCCTATTCTGTGCTTTGCTGTTATATTATGACATATTCTACTATACTGTACAGACTATACTATGCCATTCTATGCCATGCTGTACTTTACTATACTATCCTGAAGAACATAACACGGCTTGATATGATGT
The DNA here is from genome assembly GCA_905221635.1 of Symbiodinium sp. CCMP2456. Lineage (NCBI taxonomy): Eukaryota > Dinophyceae > Suessiales > Symbiodiniaceae > Symbiodinium > Symbiodinium sp. CCMP2456. Next base: position 30,226 of record CAJNDV010034011.1, read on the forward strand.
GCTTTTACAGTTCCTGATAACACAGAATGTTATGTTGAGGTTCAGTGATTTATGGCATGTTATATTCTGCAGTGTATTATCGTACATTACACTCTCGAAGATTATGCAATACTATACTCTAATATGCTGTAGTCTATACTATACACTATAGTACAATGTACTATATTGTAACACACTATTCTAAATATTTTGCGACAGACTTTCATTCTTCAGGCGTGGCCCGGGTCAATGGGCAGAGCAGACCACTAGATGTGATGGGGCAGCTGCCCGTAGGGATGTCTTCAGTCAAGTTGTTATAGTATCATACCCAAAAATACTGTATGATACACTATAACATAATATATTATAGTATCATACAAAATACTGTATGATATACTATAACATAATCTAGTGTAGCATACTTCAACATAGTATAATCCACAGCAAGCCCAGAAGGCCCCGACATCCTCCGATCGAGTGGGCTTAGACAAAGAGGTCGCAAGTTTCCTAGTACTTGGAGGATCATGGGACTTAGTAAGTAAGGTTATAAGTCCCTTAATTGGGGTTATAAGTTTAGTTGCCCCAAATTATAACCCTACTTACTAAGTCCCATGATCCTTTAAGTATAATATCGCATACGATCGTACACTGTATCATAATATACCATAAAATATTTGTGTGTTATGTTATCCTGTGCCATATTGTTTTGTACTACACTACACATCCTTGGGCCTGAGCCCTAACCCAAGAGCGACGCAGCAGGTTGACAAATGATACGACCAACTGCTGCAAAAGGTGAGTGCCTCAGCTTTCCAGTGCTCTCGTCGGAATCGGCATGCAGTCCAAGTATTCCCGCGGAACTAGAGGCCTTTAGAAGTGGGTTAGTCTGCCCGTAGATGGTATTCCTCGACCCTTTCACAGCAACTCACGTGTCACGCTGCACTCCAAGACTGTGGTCGGAGTGTCTAGATGTCGGTCAACAACAAGAATGGAAGAACAGTATTCATCCACCACACTTGTCAAAGCTCAGGGCAATTCCAGTGACAACATTCATGCTACTAGCGCTGGTATGTGTCCTGATCAGTAGAAGTATCGTCGTCCTCGTCGTAGTAGTAGGTAGTAGCAGTGGTCGTAGTCGTCGTGGTCGTGGTCGTGATGTTGGTGCTGGTGGTGGTGTTTGTGGTGGTGGTGGTGGTGGTGGTGGTGGTGGTGGGGTGGTGGTGTTGGTCATGGTAGCGCTGACAGTGGTAGTGGTAGTAGCGGTAGTAGTCGTAGTAGTAATGGTAGTAGTTGTAATGGTAGTATCAGTAGCAGCAGTAGCAGTAGTAGTAGCAGTAGTTGTCGCAGTAGCAGTCGCAGTAGCAGTAGCGTAGCAGTAGCAGTAGCAGTAGTAGTAGTAGCAGTAGTAGTAGTAGTAGTAGTAGTAGTCGTCGTCGTCGTCGTCGTATCAGCAGTAGCAGTAGTATCAGCAGTAGCAGTGGTAATGGTGGTGGTGGTGGTGGTGGTGGTTGTGGCGGTGGTAATGGTAGTGCTTTTGGCAGTAGTAGTAGCAGTAGTACTACTGACGAGTGCTAGTGCTAGTGCTAGTGCTAGGCCCCCCCCCCTACCAACTACACTTGCTTAAAACCATGTTAAGAGCACATCCGTTTTACTCGGTATTTACGGCACTTTCGGCATGTATGATCATCATAAGAGGCCTCGAAATCCACTTGCCGAGTTTGCTAACTCGGCCTCTTGATTTTGGACTTGCTGCGGGCGGGGGGGTGGGGGGGTGGGGGGGGGGATGATGACGACAGTGTTACGTAAACACAACCAACAATATCA
>CAJNDV010034013.1:8488-20206 GCA_905221635.1 Symbiodinium sp. CCMP2456
GGGGGGGGGGGGGGGGGGGGCAGCATATGAATTCATAAACCCCAAAAGCAGCATGAACCCGGAGGCTCCATATATACCACCATTCTGGAATTGGGTCCCCCCAAAACCATCCCTACTATGGCTTCAGGGACCTACTTCCATAACGGTAGTATATGTGAGCCTCTGGGGCAGGCAGGATGTTGGATGTAGCTTGCTACGTTGGACATGTCGGAGGTTCAGATCTGTGGAGTTTGGGGAGTTTGGGGGTGTGGAAGGTAGAGACTAGGGTTTCGATTTTTCATGCTATAACGAGTAGGTAAAACATCTAAAACAAAGTGATCATTCAAAACAGTATGTAAAAAGTGTGAAATCATATATATATATATATACATATATATATATATATAGACGTCATTATTACTTATCGTTGTTGCTATTATCATTGTTGTTATGACTACGACTGCGACTATGAGTATTCTGATTGTGATTCTGATTTTGAGCATCAGTATGATTATGGCTGTTTATTATCGTGATTATGATGAATTGCGACAATCTTATGGTATTATTCTTCCTACTACTATTGTTGTTATTGTGTTTATTACTGTTACTATGACTCTCATTGTTATTGCTATTGTTATTGTTGCGATTTGTCCTACTTGTGCGATTAACAATCATGTTCATCTTTATCTTCTTATCATGGCTGTTATTACAATCATCATTACATCTTGTGTTCTTAGATGGAGAGATAGATCGATACACATTTTTGTATACACATACACACACACACACATGTAGATACATATGTACAAACAACATCGACCCAAAGCAACAATCTTGTTGGTTATTTATTCGACGTCCAGATGCTAGAGTTCCATGTCTTGAGCAGAGTCTCTGCCTCCTTGCGCCGCCGCGTCCACTCTCTGGGCCAGAACATGTGAGGGAGCGTCTCGGAATTAAGGCTGCGAAGGACCCGCAAAACAGTCTAGGGTTCAGGGTTTGGGGGCTAAGGGGTCTAGAGAGTCTAGGGTGAGTCTAGGGGTTCAGGGGGTTCGGGTATCAGGGTGTGTTGAGCTTAGGCTTTATAGGGGCTTGGTGTGTTTAATCTGACCAAGGACTCGGTATGCCCAAGCGATTTTGGTGTAGGGTTCAGAGTTTAGGCTAAGTTCGAGGATGCGAAGATGCTTAGGGCTTCGGGGTTCAAAGTTGGACTTCAGATTATTTGGGCATAGGGTTGATGCCATGGCGCTGCAGGGCCTGCGGTTCAAGGCCCACCCTTTGAATGTTGAAACGACCCCTCTCAGATGTCCGGGTGCGAGGAGTGCAGAACTCTTACTGCTGTAAAAGATTTGGACAAGGATTACATAAGACCAGGCGGCAGCTTGCAGTAATCATGTCCGCAGAGGTCAGGCGGCGGGTTTGAGTAATCATGTCCGCTTATAGTCCCCGTGTAAAGATAGCTCAAGTATTCGTGCAACGTCCTAAACCCTAAACCCTAAACCCTAAACCTTAAACCCTAAACCCTAAACCCCTAAACCCCTGAACCCTAAAACCCTAAACCCTAAACCCTAAACCCTATTCAAACTACCTCTCCTGCATGGCAGCTTTAGGTCTGCAAGGCTGTAGCCTTTTGAGCCAAAGGCCCGGTCGACTGGATCTCAAGAAAGGATTCCTCGTGCTCGGCATCGATGTCGTTTTGGGGCTTCGGATTTGGAGGCTCCTTCTTTCGTGTTTGTTGGGTGTCTAATGTAGGGGCCTTTATAATTAGAATAGCGTTTCGGGATCTCCTTATTATAATTACAGTATACTATACCCCAAACCCTGTTCTAATTATTAAGGCCCCTATGTTATTTTCCTCTCAGCGAACTAGGGTTCGGGTTTAAGGTTTAGAGTTAACAGTTAACGGATGTTTCGGGCTTCGGGTTTAGGATTTAAGTTTGGCGGTTGGGGTTTACGCAATGACTTTGCCTTCGGCCCAGGGAATTCGCTGCACGCCCCTCTTATCATCGCCGTTTTCAGCATCATAATCTTCATCGTGACATATCTCGGGCTTACCTCGCCCCTGAATTGTACTACCTTCGCTGGGATCACCTACTTTACGGCCAGGATTCCTGAGTTAACCAGAAACAAGTGCTCCAGGGTCGAGACCCGGAACCCTAAACCCGAAGTCTAGAAGCCAAAACTCAGAAACTATGGAAAGTGTCGAGTCATCCTCTGCAAGTGAAAAACCGTGCCGAAATACGAAATAGTCGCCTACCAGAAAGCCAAAGCTACAGTCTAAGGGGCTTGAGGCAAAAGTAAGGTGAAGTAGATTCCCTAACGGCCCCAATTGCGGGGTACTTGGCTGTCTGGGTGAGCCTACACCCAAAGCCTAAACACCTAGCTTCCGAATCTTCGCAATCAGAACAGAAATCCTGCACTAGATTCCTGTTACAAACTCGTAAAGTGTTCAAGATCCCTATACTCCTTCATAAAGTTGGGCTTCCTTCGCTCCCTGCTGATGCACATCTACTTGCGAGTCGTCTTGTTCTACTTGCCCGGCTGCCTAGGCGAACTTAAGGTTAACCTTGTCGGATTCTACAGATAATTCTACACGGTTAAGGGTTATATGGGATTTAGACTGTTCTACCGTAAAGCTCTTTTTTCGGCTTCTAAGTTGATTGTACTGGAAGCCCAAGGCACTTTTCGTCGTGTGCGGCGAAGGCACACCTTCTGGTCCCTGTCTGCTGCAACGCGCAGGAGCCACGCCTCAACCCTTTGATCGAAGAGCCCTCAACCGTTTATAAACCGTAAGCCCCCGCACAGCAGTTCCGAAGCCGTCGTCTGGTCCTGAAACCACAAAGCCTCAAGCCCCCTAGAGAGTGGCTCTCTGCACTAGCCTCATTGGCTGCAGGGTTCTGCAGGCTTTCGGATGGATCTTGAGATTTGCAAGCTGTAGGCATGGGTCCTACACGTAGCACTTTCGAGCTCATGATCACCGAAAACTACGTAGCGTCTCTGGCATTTATGGCTTGATTTTAGGGTTTACCGTGTGTGGAACGCTCAAGGCTGGCGCCGGCTAGCTGCGGCTCCTGTACAGCACGAAGACGTCTTTGTTCGCGTCGAAAAGCCTTTGGATGACAGGACTGTGGGATACGCGAGACTAGTCGAGAAACTGGACTTTAGGACCCATTTTTGAGGAAGCTTGGCGCGCTAAGGCTGGATTTCAGCATAAACTACGTGGGGACTTCGAGCTTGGTCAGTGCTCCGTTCTTGACCATCGAAGCTTGCGTTGTGGTCTTAAGTGAGTATGGAAAGTGCATGCCTCTACGCCTTCCCTTCACGCTGATAGTATCCTGAACGCAGAACAGACTATCTGATGTTGGGGATGAGTGGGATTAGACAGAAACGGTGTAACTCCGAAGGCCGTTGTAACCATGATACACAAAAAGGCCTCTTATCATCACCGTGGCGGACCCTAAAACCCTAAACCCCTAAATTCTAACCCCTATACCTCCAAGCTCTAAACCCCTAATTACACCCTAAACCCCCAAAACAACAAACCCCTAACCCCCAAACCCCAAACCCTAAACCCTAAACCCTAGTCACCTAGTCCCTGGGGGATCTTGGCTGTTCCCTGCTGCCATTTCCCACCGATACCCTCCATTGTAGTTCCTTTTTTGTGTATTATCTTCTCAGATCCTAGTCAGAAATTAGTCAAACCAGAAAAGGAACTACAATGGAGACTATAGGTAGCTCCCGCTTAACTCGCCACCATTCCCGGCGTCATCATCCTCAGCAGGTCCATGCTGGTATTGCATGAAAACAACATGGGTGGTCGTCAAAATTATGGTCCCTTTTGGGGTACCCTAAATAATAGGTGCCGTATTATGATAAGGACCCAAAAAGGGACCATAATTTTGACAACCACCCACATACTGCGCCATGACCTGCTGTCATGCAGCCGGCCTTTCTTCGGGCAACTCGTCTCGCTTTGGGGCTTGGGGTCTAGGTCTCGGCTTGATGGTTGCGAGTCTGATGCGTATATCTGGCTTTATACAACCCCACATACCTTGTGAGCAGATTTTTCCAGCAAGATGGGCAAAGAAGGTTGGGCCCAATCTACAGCCCGAGAGAAGGGGCAGAGCCTACCTAACCTTTTGCCAGAAAAAGGTGCATAGTTTGGGAGTTCTGTTCTTGAGCAAAATCTACCGCAGCAAATTGGGAGGGGCGGTTGGAGGGCTCGGGGAGAAGATCCGGATCAAACAATAGACAACGCCTGCAATAACAGACTTAAGCAAAACAGCAACACGAAACTACTAACAGTGCCAAAAACGAATAAATGCGGAACACGCAAAAACATATAAACCCTGAAACACCAAGCTTTTCGGATGGAGAGTCAAGGAGTTTAGGAGTTTATGGTTTAGGGTTAGCTGGGCTCTGCGCCTTTCCTCGAATGTACGAACTCCTAAACCATGCACCACTTTCTGGCAGATCCCAAAGCCCAAGACCCATCCCCCAAAGAAACAGACAGTCTAGGGTTTAGGGTTAGGGGTGTAACCCTAAACCCTAAACCTTATAGGGGTTCGGAGGTTAAGGGCCCGTTGAAGGCTTAACGGAACAATCCAACACAGCCAGCGAGCTCGAGAGCCCACTGCACGGACCATTTCTGCGGTGCACCTGCAGCGGAGGATTCGGTGTTGGCATGCCATATAGGGGTTTCCGAAAACAGGGGGCCCAAAAATAGTACGCAAAATAATAGGAGCCTTATTATAAGGACCCAAAAAAAAGCTACTACCCCTTATTTTCGGCAACCCCCATATGGTTGGGAGGGTGTTAGTTTAGGGTAGGCATATTGAAGGGATTCAACCAGGGGTCTAGGAAGGATGAAATCCGTTAAGCGTCGCACAGTGCAGGGCGTAGGGAAAGAAGGTTTGGAGACTTGAGTTCAGGTTGGAGGGTTTAGAGAGAGAGTTGGGGCTAAGGGTTCGGGGATTGCGGAGGCATCAGGGTTCGGGCTTCAGGGGTTTGTACTCAAGCATCAGGTATCGAGCGCGGACCCATAGGTCCTCAAAAGCACAAACCCTATAAGCCCTACACCCTAAACCCTAAACCCTATAAACCCTATAAACCCTAAAAATCCTAAAAACCCTAAACCCTACACCCTATAAACCCTAAACCCCATACACCGTAAAAGCCCTGGGCCCTTGGAAAGCTTGTCGACCCGATGCTTTAGAGTTTAGGGTGCATGGGGTTTTGGGTAAATTCTGCCCGGTAAAACTCAATTAAACCTAAATGCTTTAGAGGTCAGGGTAGATGGTTTTGGGCACATTTTGCCCGGCAAAACTCGATGAAGCCTAAATGCTAGACCCTAAGTCAACTTCCAAAGTAGGGGGCTGAATAACTAGAACAGCGTTCCTTTAGTGGTTCGTGAAAGGGCTCTCAGATATGGTTCGGGGAATCTTGCGATCTTAACAAAACACGGCTTTGGGGCACATTGTAATAGGGACTGCTTGAGGGAATACTTACTCACTATTCAGACCCCTACATTGCAGATCTCCGGATCTAATTTTCGCAACCCTGACATGGGTGGCTTTTCGTGGTGCTGCAGAAAGGTTTTGTAGCGATAAGCCCTATAAGCCTATATCCAATTCCAGCAAGCCTGATGTTAGAATAGGAGTGGCTTGATTTGGTATTTCAGAAGGACTTTCCAGAGATATCTCAGCTCCACGAAGGAAAGGGTTACGGCTATACATTGCAAACATCAGCAAACATATAATATACAGGCCTTGATACTTCAGAAAAGGTTTTGGGGTACTTTGTCAAAGTATACAACAGAATAACGATGTAGGGCATAGTGCTACACATGATTCAGGCGTATATATATTGTCGAAGTTTCTGCTTTGGTTGCGGCTGCCCTAGACGGCTTGGAGTGTGTGAATGTAACAAGGACTGGCCCTTAGCGGCTGGGCCCGGTGCACAACTCGCAGTGCTGCACTCTAAACCCTGAGCCTTAACTCCTAAATCCTACAACCCTAAACCTTACACCCTCAATTCTGCATCCTATACCCCCACACCTTTACAAATAACCTCGCAATAGCTGACTAACAGCTGATAAACAACACGTGCACAACTTTTGCAAATGTTAACAAGCTATACGACCCCTTAACTTATCACTCAAGCACGTTTTTCACCCATAACAAAAGTATCGTTTTATTAATCCATGAAAGATTATTGCAACAACAATAAAATCAAACATAACTCCTAAGAGCACTAAACCCTAAACCAAACTCAAACTCCTAAACCCTAACCCCCAAACCCCTGAACCCTAACCCCTGATCAAACGACCACAAGAGACCTCCGGGTTCGCCCGAAGGTTCGCCGGCTGCTGCCACGGCTGTTCCTGCCGGGACTCTCGGGTGGCTTCCGTTAGGGTTTAGGGTTTAGGGTTTAGGGTTCAGGGTTTAGGGTTTAGGGTTTAGGGTTTAGGGTTTTCAGTGTAGGTATGTAGCCATGTAGCCGTCTGGAGGTTTTCGGTACAGGGTTTAGCTTTTGAGAGGGTTGCATTTTGGGTGCTGTTTTGGACCGTGGGATTTACGGCTTAGGCCGTAGAAGCTTGGGGGTGCAGGCCACAAGCCCCTTATAGCTGCCTTGAGCCGTTCATGAAAAAGGGAGCTTTACAAGGCACCTTGGATTTGTAGTTTACTCGTAAACGAAACATGACTCAGTAAGCTCAGTAGCTCTTATAGGCCCTAAACCCTAAATCCTGTACCCCAAGCCCTCAACCCTGAAGCCTCAACCCCAAACCCTCTCTACCCGGTTTCCTCGGCCCGGCAGCCTTTCCACCCACACGGGTATGGAGACTGGTCGAACATCGAGGGCTCCGCCTTGCCACCAGCCATAGCTGGGCCTGAAATCCACAAGATCTTCCACGAAACGACCACAATGACCACAATCCCTCCACGGACGTTTTTCTCTTATTTTGCTCGGCCTCAAAGACGAACGAGTACTCCTTCGGCTTGCCAGAGGACCCTGGTTTGTGCTGCCGTCCCAGCTGCCCTGTCCCCTGCCCTGTTCTGGCCGAGTGCTTTGGTTTGAGAAGAGGCACACATGGGGTGGGAATGAAATGGTTTGGGTGGCTTCACCGAGTTCTGTCACTCTGCACAAGGAAGGTCGCTTGACACGACATGTGCCGCCACCCACAAACCCTGGTGAGAGGTGACGCCATCTTAGCTTGGATTACTGGCCGCTGCACAGGAAGACACCTTCACCCCTAAACCCCAAACCCTAAACCCCACACCCCAAACCCCCCCCTTGGGTTCAGGGGTTTAGGGTGTAGGATCTTGGGCCTGAAAGTTTAAGGCTCACCAAAATTCGCATCCTCATCAAACCCCCCAGAGACATAAGCTATGAAGCCCTGGGATCCTGAAACCCCAAAGACCCAAAACCCTAAAAGCCAAGAAAGTCGTACAGAACCACTACACCAAACCCAAAACCTTATATTGGGGTTTCGGGGATTTAGGGTTGAGAGACCCCAAACCGTAGGTTTATCGCTAGAACCCGACTTCCCGTCCACCTTCGTCCGGGCGCATTGCTGCCGGCTGTTCCGGCGTCTGCTCCGGATCGACAGCTCCTTGCTGGGCTCTTGGGTTTAGGGTTTAGGGTCTTTAGGGTTTTGAGGGCTTTTAAGGTTTAGGGTTTAGGGTTTAGGGGTTTAGGGTTTAGGGCTTTTAGGGTTTAGGGGTTTAGGGGTTTAGGGGTTTAGGGTTTAGGGGTTTCTCTTGTTAAGGAATATCCCAAACGCTGCACGTACCTATGTAGTTTGATTCACGTAATGGCGCAAGTATATGTATACTATATAATAAGTGAGCTTTAGGATACCTGGGTATATGACATGGCCCACAACGCCTTTCGACAAGATACAGCATAGTCAAATAGAGCAGTGTGAGAAAGTCGCCAGTTTCTTGCAGGTGAATTACACTGCATTACGCCGTGACTGAAAGCACGTGACCAGATAAGACATGGCACGCACAAGCAGACAGTCACATGCACTCACAGGCAGAGAGATACGTACTCTCAGACATGTATATAAACAGCCTCACTGTTGTACTTATGCATGCATCTGAGAATCTGTCTTACATGTTCACAAAATGTTCATGCGTACACATTCTCTTAAATGTCTCACTCACTCAGTCGCTCTCTCTGAGGCCCGTTCCCGTTCCCGCGGTTCGGGACACCGCCGTTACTTCAGTTGCAGAGGCGGGCATCGGAATGCCTCAGGAGCCAGAAGGGTGGGTAGTTGTCGCGTTCTGAACTTTGCCTAAGTCCTCAACCTAAGATGCCATATGGAGTTTAAAGTATGCTGCGTTTTGCAGGGTAGAAGTTTATGGGTTTAGAGCTGGTTCGGTCTACTGCAGGGGCCTTAATCAACAGAATAGTGTTTCGGGGAAAAGTCCCCTCTAGTTAGAGTACGTAAGGAGCCGGGCTAAATTGACTAGGGGCTCGGCTCAGCAGATTTCGCTGTAGGTACATTGTGGTTGACGAGACGATAGCGGTTTAGGTTTCTTTTTGAGCACCGTTTTAGGGTTTAGGGTTTCGGGTTGTGCTGCTGATGTACAGCATCACCAAGGTGGGAGTAAAACGGACGACTACGCAGTTGGCGAGCGTGCTAGTGACTTAGTGGGGCGATGGTGATGGCGATGGCTTTGATGATGACGATGGTGCAAGCATGGTCCAAACCCCTGCCCGCGCTCCGAACAAAACAGAAAAGCTGGGTCCTAGCACTCCCGGCATGTTCCACAAGGTAGCACAGTAGGATCATCGTTGCGAAGACCTTCCAAGCCTAAACCCTAAACCCCTATATATATATACATATATATATATATATACACATATAAACCCTAAACCCTGAACACCCTAAACCCTAAACTCAAGACCCTACCCCAGTTTTTCAGAAGCCACCAAGCTCCATCTCTGCCAGACTTCAGACCCTCATACTCTCCCAGAAGCTACCAGCAAAGTCAGGATCGATCCCAAACCGGACACCCTTCAGAGTTTAGGGTTTAGGGACACCCTTCAGGGTTTAGGGTTTGGGGTTTAGGGACACCCTTCAGGGTTTAGGGTTTAGGGCAGTATAAGCCCCCAACCCCAAACCCCAAACCATATATACATAAACCACTAGAAACCCTGTGGGCCCGGTAAGCCCTTTATTATATAAACCCTAAGTAAAACCATAAGCCCAAAGCCCTACATAAACTCTAAACCCTAAAACCCCAACTACGAACCCCCCCAATCCTAAACCGTTATACATCCTAAACTTTAAACCCATGTTTAACCCAAAGGTCCGAAGCCCAAACGTAAACCCAAAGCCCAAAGCCCTACATAAATCCTGAACCCTAAATCCTGAAACCAAAGCAATAACACTAATATAGTGGCCTTAAATAATTAGAATAGGGTTTTGGGGCCCATTATTTTAAGGGACCCCCCAAAGATAGTATAGGTAACTATTCAAGGCCCCTATATTACCCTAAACCTTAAACCCTAAACCCTAAACCCTAAACCTGAACTGGCGGCCTTGGGCTTAGGAACACTCAGGTCAAACCCCCCAAACGAAGCCCTGAACCCTCAACCCTGAACCCTACAATTGCCCCAAAGCTTCTGGTTAACCCCTAAACCCTAAACCCTAAACCCGTAAACCCTCAACCCTGAACTCTACGATTGCCCGAAAGCTTCTGGTCGAGGGTTAAGGGGCCCGGATCCCTAGAAATGGCCTGCAAACTCTCTCAGCAGCTCGTCGAAGGCCACGGAATCCAGACGCCTTCGGGGTTCAGGGTTTATGGTTTGAGGTTCAGGGTTTCGGGTTTAGGGCCTAGGGTTTAGAGCTTAGGTTTAGGGTCGAGGGTTGAGGTCAGCGGGCTTTAGGGCTGTCGGGTTTCGAGTTCTAGGGTTTAGGGTTTAGGGTTTAGGGGTTTAGGGTTTAGGGTTTAGGGTTTAGGGTTTAGGGTTTAGGGTTTAGGGTTTAGGGTTTAGGGTCGTGCTAGGGTCAGGACTTCTGGGATTAGGGCTTTAGGGTCTTGGGCTCAGAGTTCGGAGCTTCGGGCTGACCCTGAACACCTAAACGCATAAGTCACAAACCTTACATCCCAAGCCCAAGAAACGACCAAGCAGCCGAAACCAAGACTGGGTCAACACCCTAAAACCTGCTTCCGGAATCCTTATAAAGACTGCATAGATGCTCTTGATTGTTCGGATCCCTGGTCCCTAAATCCACCAAGCAAACACTTGTAGAGCGGTTTGAGGTTGAGGGCCTGGGCTTTAGGGTTCAGGGTGGCGGATTTAAATTTAGAGTGTAGGACTTTAGGCCTTGACAGTTCTGGGTCTTCAGGAGTCTCGCTATTGCTACGACGGGATTAGGGTTTGGAGTCACTAGTAGGGACTAAACCCTAAACCCTAAACCCTAGACCCTAAACATACATGCGGATAGATGTGGCTCTAACTTTGGAGGTTCCTGTCAATAGCAACTTGAAGATATAACACTCTCATACTCGCACCCTAGGAGGGAAAACCCTGAAGCTGTAAACCGCAAGGCCGTAATCTTCGAGCCGTGGGAGATAATATAGGGGCCTTGATAGTGCGAATAAAGGTTGTGGTGTGTATTACTATATTCCGTTAACGGGACTAGGACGCCTAACACTTCCCTTTTCACAAGAAAGGAAGACCAATACTAATGATGTAGGCTTCTATATTACACCTTGGAGCTGTGGTTTGCATACCGTGAGCAAGAACTCGACGCAAACGACTTCTTAAAGTTCATCGCAGAGTGTGGCTTTTGGGGCTAGGGTTGTGGGTTTTGGGCTTTTTGTTGAAGGTGAGGGGGTTGGGCGGAGCTTCAGAGCTATAAGGTGCGGGGTTTGTAGGATAGGGCTTACGACTTGGGATATCGGGCTGCTGCCTGCAGCGTCAACACAGGGCCCGACTCTTCCGACATAGTTTGTGAACCAAAACTGCCCTTGGAGAAGCCCCGAAAACCAAGCCTGAAGAAAACCCAAGAAACCGCAGACCCGATAAACCCCACAAGCCCTATACAACTCGAAATTTCTGTGCCAAAAACCCTAAACCCCAACAGAACTCCGAATCCTCGCATCTTCAAAAGAGGCATTGGGGTTTAGCCTTTAGGGTTTAGTGTTTTTTGGCTTGGGGTTTCTAAAGCCAGTTAACCTCTAATGATGCGCGGAGACACGAAAGACAGTGGCATCAGTAAGCTTAATTTCTATGGTCGCTTCAAATACCAGTCACCTTAACCTTAAACCCAGACCCTAAACCCATACGCCCTAAGCCTTAATATAGGGGCCTCAATAATTAGAATAGTTTTTTGGGGCAGATTATATATTGTAGCCCCAATAAGGAACCCGCAAAACCCTGTTCTAATTATTAAGGCCCCTATGTTAAGCCTTAAGCCTTAAAGCCTCAAGCGCCGCAAATCCCGTCCCCCTCGCGCTTGTGCGGCCGGACGATGCGAAGGATGAAGTCGACGAAAAAGTGGAGAACATCCGGATCCTTGGGGATTCATGGGTTCAGCGTTTACGGCCCGGTTTGTATGGTCGGTCAAGGTTCCCTTCTTGTGTGGTCTTTGTGGGTTTTTGGGGGGGGCCCTAAACCCTAAGCCCCAAACCCTAAACCCTAAGCCCTAAACCCTAATGCCTAAGCCCTAAACCCTAAACCCTAAGCCCCAAACCCTAAACCCAAAGTCCTAAACCCTAAACC
>CAJNDV010034013.1:20306-32026 GCA_905221635.1 Symbiodinium sp. CCMP2456
GGTTTTGGGTTTAGGGTTTCTTGGGTTTAGGGTTTTGGGTTTAGGGTTTTGGGTTTAGGGTTTCTTGGGTTTCTTGGGCTTCTTGGGCTTCTTGGGTTTAGGGTTTGTTGGGTTGAGGGTTTAGGGGTTTGGGGTGTAGGGTTAGTTGTTTAGGGTTTAGGGTTTCTTGTTTCTTGGGCTTTGGGTTTTAAGGGTTTTGGGTTTAGGGTTTCTTGGGTTTAGGGTTTAGGGTTCAGGGAAGGGGGCCTTCGGTTCTCACGTTGCTTCGTTGTTTTCCGTTCTGACGTTACTTGCATCTGTCTGTGTGTGTGTGTGCTATGGGGGAGCGTGGCGAGTATTTAGGAGGCTTTAGGTGTTCGTGTTTGTCGGGAGGGAGAACGGTGCCTGCGGGGGCCTTAGGAGGGATTCAGGTTTAGGGGTTTGTTGCCATATGAGCCTTGTAGTGACTTCTATGGTTGATCGAGTAGCCGTGACTTATGGCTCTTTGAAACAGCCTGACTGCGAAACTCTAGTTAGTGGTCGTAGTCCGGTCGTCGTAGTCGTGGTAGTGACTATAGTAGCGGTCTTAGCAGCTACAGTCGCAGCAGCAGCAGCAACAGCAGCAGCAGCAGCAGCAGCAGCAGCAGCAGCAGCAGCAGCCTTTTCGCAGTAATCTTGTTCTTGCCTGTCTCCTTTGGCTGCTGCTACTTAAGCTGCTTCTATCTTCTTTTAGCATTTCCACGGGGATACGTTCATTTCCGGACAGGCGATGAATTCTCAGGTGTACCGATTGCCCGGAAAGACCAGTAGATATGTGTACCAGCCATCTGCTTAAGGCCAGTCCGTCTGCGTGCAAACAGGCAACAAGCCCATGCCAAACCCTCGGACCCCTAAATTTCCGGTTCCCCGCTTCTTGCTCGTGTCGTGCAGGCAAGGGCCGTGGCTGAGGCCACCGAGGCACGTCGCGCTCTGGCAGATGCAGCACGGCCGAGATCAGAATTTGTCGCTACTGATCCATACGGTCAAACAGTCGGATAGCAGCCCGTTGTTTATAGGTAGCTGGCGATTCAGGAGATACTGACGTGGGGTCTTCCACATCAGGCGTGCCTTTCAGGTAATTACCCGTCAAGAGGCAATACCTCACAGCCGAACCGGAATGGGACCATAATATAGGGGCCTTAATAATTACCTATACTATTTTGGGGGGTTCCTTATTATAACTATAGTATAATCTACCCCAAAACCTTATTCTAATTATTAAGGCCCCCATATGGTTACTTGAAACCAGAGAGTCATGACTGCCGTGTTGTTGTCGACCTTTTGTGGCGTGGCTTATGAGGATCATTGAAGATTTACCTGCGCACCCTAGACTCCGCCATAAACCCTAAACTAAGCCAGCAGACACCAAACTTAAAATTGTAACAAGTATGCCGACAGCTGGCTGCCTTGCTAGCTCGATGGACATGTGAGTGTATACATGGGCAGCCAGATACTCTACACATGCACACTCGAGACAAAGTCGTGAAGCTCGTATAGTAGTATAGGCCCATGCACAGAAATTCCATTTCAAAAAGTGTTGGACCCCGTATATAGACCCCTTTAAGTCTTCAAGAGTACCAACCTGAAATATGGTGCCTCAAAATCAAGAAATTTGCGACAGTTTGCTTGGGAGATCCGATGGACTCTCGGAAGGCAGGTGTTGGAGGCAGCCGCACTCGGATGTAGATCAATTTGGGGGGTTTGCGAAAGCCGACGAGCAAGGGGTATTTTATTGAACCGTCGCCAGAAATAAAGATCCCATGTTGTTTAGGTCCGTTTTCATTTTCTTTCTATCCGTACTTCCAAACTCTCAGCTGGACTCGCAGAAGGTGTGGAATTAGATCCCGTCAGAGACAATGTCCTTCTAGACCTTGTAACTGAGAAACCGTACAGTAACGACACCGACACTCTTCCCGAACCAGGGTCTTCTCTCGTAATTACGGCCCTAAACCCTAAAGCGTAATCCCTAAACGCCCTGGTCCCTATGTTTGATAGATGGCTGTCGCGATGTCCCAGGCCACTGCTTCCAGCCCTTCGCGTGGGACGGACGCAGCTCGGGCTTGCAGATAGTGCTCTTGAACAGGAGCCTGAAAACCTGGAAGAGAGGTTTGAAGGTGTTTTAGACTTCTACCTATAGTCTCCATATATAATTGGTTAAACCAAAAAAAAGGAATCACAACGGAGACTATAGGTAATTTTGATTATCTACAAGGCCCGAAGTAGTATAAGTGGAGGAACAATACGTTTTGCTGGATGAACTTCTCTCAGATTGCATTGGGGAGGTCTTCGGGTACTCTTGAACGTATATAAATCAATCTCTGACATGTCTGGGCTGAGAGAACCCTGCACATGTTTGGACTGCGGTTCATGCAGTACACCTAAATAATGACCTATACTATCTTGGGGAGTTCCTTATGATACTTATAGTATAGTATGGCCCAAAACCCGATTCTGAAAATTAAGGCCCCTATATTAGCAGCCCATGGCCTCCGTGTCCGGCCGTGTTGTCAGGCAACATCTCGTGCATTGCAGGACGGGGCCACCTGTGCATCCGTAGTTGTATCTTTGATTTCGTCGCCTTCCCTAGCCCCCCAGGTACCTACGACCCACCACATAGGGACATGTAGGGGCTCTGGTACCCTATATAGTAGGTACCTGGGGGGTTTGGGTTTTTCTTGTTCTCTACCTAGTTACCTCCCGCTCGATGATCGCAGCCGTCGACATACACGCCGACCCGTGACATATCCGTCAACTAGCTAGAAAATCTAGTCATCTAAAGCTATGTCTGGCTTTGTCTTGACGTGCCAAGAGTCCTCTGTTAGGTCAGCCTTGCTTAGCCGAGAGGCGCTCGCCTTATCTTACCTGTGATTTACATGTTACAAGGGCTAAGATAAAACGTGTAGGTATCCTGGCATGCGAGCCTCCAACATAAATCATTTTCGTTGTTGACGCCTGATGTTTGTGACTTGTGGGGGCTACTCAAGGCCCGCAGCAAGAATTGTAGTGAAGTTATCAGTCGCATCATTACAGTATGCGGCGTGTTTCTCTGTGCATACGTATGTGCACATAGGCATCCAGCTGCCACAGCGACGCACAGATGGATAGATAGACCGAGAGAAAGAGAAAGATAAACAGAGAGCGAGGGTAGCCCAAGCTCGACAAAACCGGAGCAGATGCACACAGACGCGGCAACACATGTACTGGCTGAAGCGTAATCCTTCGAACATGAAACCCTCTAGACTCTAGATCCAATGCCGTCATGGTGCGTGTGGATGGCCAGAAGCTGTATCGGTGTATGCCAATGTGTATGACCTGACAGGGAGCGATGCCGTTAAATTGTTCAATGCAGCTTTTGCACACTGGTGGGCGCTAGTGAAAGTGGGTGGCATCTGTCATGTGGGAGTGCAAGTCGGCAGCACAGAGTGGCTTTTGGAAGGACTTTGAGCGCGACAAAAGCCCGGAGTGTTTGGAATCCCACCGCGACAGGACACCCTGCACAGCTAAACAACACGAGGTGGTGCTACCTCGGAATTCATGGTGGGTTAGACACCAGACAAGCCACATTCAGAGCTCGTCGGTGCACAAGATCATGGCATCCATCCTCCGCCTTGTGAAAAAGTGATTCCACTGCGTGGCGCCATCTTGCCACTTGCCCCCCGCTACGGTTCACTTCTCCAGGTTTCCTGGCATCACGGCAGAAACTCTTCCAAACTTTATTGTCAGACCTTGAGGCTCTAACGCCACGCACAGCCGCCTGATGCCATCTTGCATGACTCATCCACCCCGCATCCTTGTGAAAACTCCAAACGCTGGACCCTTTTTTCACTCCATACAGGAACTCGATGGAGGACGCCGCTCAAGCACCCAACCCTAGCCCGCATGGCCACCCCGCCCCAAATCTCTGCGCCTACACGTAGCGGCTGCTTACTACACATAGCCGCTGCTTAAACGACACGGTTCTGACCAGAGAAGACCTTCAACAAAACAACACAAATCCTTCAACATCAACCCTTCTCGGAAGCAGTAGTCCATGTCTGTATAATTCTTTAGTCTCCTATGTCAAGCCACAGGAGCTTTGAACCGCAATTCTACGACGGAGCATTTTCGCTTGAGGGACCTCGGCTGGTTTCTGGCTCAGGGGTTTATGAGGTTGGGGTTTTGGGTTTGTGTTTTGGAGCCCAGGGCCCAACCCCCAAGGCCTAAACCCCCAACCCTACAGAACCCCGAAGACCAAAGCCACAACCCGAAGCCGCCCCAAACTCTTAGTGACTATGGGTAGTCCTTCCAGGAGCAGCTCGCTGCCGCTGCGTCGGCAGCCGAAGATGCGGATCGGCTCACAGAGTCTCTGTCACCTGGCGACTTGAGTTGTTCAGGGTTTAGGGTGTAGGGTTTAGGTTTCTAGGGGTTAGGGGTTTAGGGTCTGTGTTTGTTTGTGAGTAATATAGCGCCCTGAATAATTGAATTACAAGTGTTCTTTTGGGATTCATTTTTTCACTCTAGTATAATTAATATCTCTCGAAAAACCTAGTTCTAGATGTTAATGCCCCTTTCTTAGCCGATTCACAAAAGGTCCACGAATACTAACGTTTCTACACGGCTTAATGAGGGCTTTATCGGATCGAATGAGGGTGTCTTATGGGGTATTATAAGGGTTAGGAAAATGCGTAGTACTAGTATCACCTCATGATTCTTGTATGATTATAGCAAGATGTACAGCAAAACCTCTGTTCTGGCCATATTACTAGCGTTGACCATGCTTGAATCATTGTCGATGTGCAGTTGGGAGTTGCTTATGCGGCAGACAGAGAGCACAGCAACACACGAACGCGCACCAATGCGCGCGCACACACACACACACACACGAGAAACACCAACAACTGACAGGGCGAGAAAGAAAATGAAAGCTGTTGTATCGGGTTAGCTGTATTCGCAGCCCTATCACTCAGAATGACTTTTAGCGGTCATAGCGACCCTCGAATGCAAGCCGGCGCAAGTCATTTTGAGGTAATCAGATCTTGACCCGAAGCTGCCGATTGTTCTGTTGCTTGTCAAAGTCTGTGGGGCTAGGTCTGATAGCGGAAGTAAGCAATCACTCATATTTTACTTTGGAGTCACAGCCAGACCATGCAGAGACGCGAGATGTGGGGGTATTCGAAATCAGGCTACTGTTGGGCCCCACAAGTACCCAGAGCATGCCTATGTCAATTAGGTCCCCCAAAGCCTAAACCTTAAACCCCAAAACCCTGAATTCCCCGAAAGGGGCCCCTCCCATCGAATTCGACAGAACCCATCCCATCGAATTCGACGGAACCCGGAAGTACCCGCTGAGGCAGCACCAAATCAAGGCACGCTGGGACTTGGCTGCGATACGAGCTCCTCCCCTCCGAAGCCTAGCACAATTTCGGGTTGAAGGTTTCGGCCATTAATAAATGTAGGGGCCTCAATCATCAGAATGGGGTCTTGAGGTAACGCATAGTACAATTATGTAGCTGTTGTAAGGGGGTACCATTGCAAATGAGTCCTACTTCTTCGTTATTTGCTCAAGCAGCTGCTGTATTGAAGAGTTGTTCTGGACTCTCTTCGGGCAGTAATTGTGCCAGGATGAAGCAGCCTGCGGTTGCATGCTACCCTTTGGGTTGTCACGGGCCTTCATCCACACTGGGTTTCACCAGAAATGCATGGATCTGTGGTTTAGGGTTTAGGTAACTCTTGGCATCCACAGTACCTTCGAAGTTTAGGCCGGCTGGGCGTGAATCCTTCGCCAGGCCCCTACCCCAAACCCGGGGCTAAGCCTTTACCTCAAAGAGTCCGTGGCCTAAGCTTTTACCGCGTGTATCTTCCTGCTCTCTCAGCCAGAGACTCCTGCTTGGAGGTTCATGGGCAGTTATAAGTGGGGTTATAGGGTTCCTTTAAGGGTTCTGTAGGGTTTAGGGTTTAGGGTAGTTGTAAGCGGGGTTTTAAGTAGGGTAGCTGTAATGATGTCCCATATTAGGGCCCTTATAAGCCCACGTATAACTACCCTAAACCCTAAACCCTAATAGTAAACCATATTCATTAGGGGGCTTATAAGCCCATGTATAAATACCCATGAACCTCCAAGTGCAAGCAGGGAGAGCTGCGCTCCTGGTAGCCAACCCAAAGCTCGAAAGCCTTAGGCATGGTGCCTTTCACCCAACTGCGGTGAAAGCGGCGAAAGCCACAAAATCCCAAAGCCTGCGCCCTACACCCAGAAGCCCGAAACCCTGAACCCTGACGTCCGAAAGCTAGGCTCCGAAAGTTCTGAAACCCCAAGAAAACCAGCCTCCCAGAAGCCTATACAAGCTTTCTAAAGCCTTGGTGGAACCCGGCAGAGATTCTTTGAAGCCCGCCCTGATAGAACCCTATCAAAGCTTCAGAAAACCCCTTATAGATGGGAGCTGCCCCAAAACCCGAAACCGTCACCCTAAACCCCAAAACCTAGATCACAAACCCAAACCCTAAACCCTAAACCCTAAACCCTAAACCCTAAACCCTAAACCCTAAACCCTAAACCCTAAACCCTAAACCCAAACCCTAAAGGGTAGCTTATGGGAGGCCAGAGAAGAGGCCGTCGGGAGCAGGTCGGGGAGCGCAGGGAGCTCGGAGAGGGGAACCCTTGGGGGTATATAGGGGCTTTATGAGGGTTTAGGGTTTAGGGCTTTATGAGACTATATAAGGGGTATATAAGGGTTACATAGGATATTAGGTGGATCAGTTTGGGTTGAAGTTCAGGGTTTAGGGTTGAGCTTATAGCGTTTATGGGGCTTAGGAAGCTTAGTGGTTTAGAGTTGAGTTTACAAGGGTTTATAGGGTTTAGGGATTGGGGTTTTGGGTATATAGGGTTTAGAGGGTTTATCGTGTCTAGAGGGCTTATAGGGCCCATGGGTTGTGGTGGTTTCTCGGCTTTTGTGGTGTTTAGGACTGACAGAGGTCTTGTAAGCTATAGTCACAGAGCTTGGGTCGATGAGATCCTGTTTTGGGGAACCGTTTAGGGGTTTAGGGCTTGGGGTTTTATAGTAGTATTACCCATAGGCCCCATAGTAGTTCCTTTTTGGGATTCCCTAATAGGACCCTAAATATAAGCCACAAACAGGAACTACTATGGGGCCTATGGGTATAGTATAAGCGCGAAGGGCTATTGAGCGCATTTTCTCACTGAGGCGCAGCCATGATTGCCAATGTAGCTGAACACCAAGAGCAGGTTGCCATAGCACAACAGCCCCACTTTCCATGAACCTCCTGCAAACTGTCGTGATGCTTTCATAGCAGCTCGCGACAAGCATGACCCAATATACCTTAAATTATAGAGTCCTTAATTATTATTATATGATTTCAGGTATATTCCTTAATTAAGGGGTATTGGGCTCTCCCAGAGACGGGCAAGGCATAGTACCCATCAGCGAACCCCAGGTTCGTAGTCCCGAGCATTCCGCGGCCTCAAGTAAGACAACAGATACCTACACTTGGGGTATAGGGTTTAGGGTTTAGCACGAGGAGACCCGAAAGAGTACCCTCAAGAATTGGAAACACACACACAAAACGGTATCGTAAATCGGTGCATGCCTCGTCCCTGCCATGGTGGCTGTTCTGAACGAAAGCTGTGAGTACGATGTACGAGCCTCAGCAGCTTGCTGGGTGGTTCACCTGCAGCTCTGATCTAAAAGGAACTGGCCTGCGTCAGGTTCAAAGTCGAGGTGTGGTTTTCTTGGAGGTTCATGGGCAGGTATAAGAAGTGGGGTTATAAGTAGGGTATCTCTTTACTATAGTCGTAACTCATATTCGGGACCTACAACTACCCATGAACCTCCAGGTAGGGCTCCAAGATGGGCTCCAAGGGTTCATGCGGGCTAGACTGGATTGGCGAGGAGGCAGGGGAGGACAGCTTGTAGAGTCACCTCAGGAGCGTTCGACGCCCTTGCGTTACAGCCTGGTTTCAAGAGGCAGTAGAACTGCTGCGTTCTGCGATAGGAGTGCATTCATTGCATGCCTTACACGGGCCGTACACTTTTCAATCCCGTTAATCCTCAATCCCATTCTGTGTTCCTACTTGGAGGTTCATGGGTCGTTATAGTAGGGTTATAAGGTCCCTAATATGGGTTATAATTACAGTTACCTTACTTATAACCCCACTTATAACTACCCATGAACCACCAAGTAAATTGAGCCTGCCGCCCTAGCAGCGAAAAAATGCTAACCCTAAACCCAAAACCCTAAACCCTAACCCTGAACCCTAACAGCGAAAAGTGCAACAAAATGCAAGGGCATGGGCCCAGTCAGCCGCGAGCCCGGCCCAGGCGCCGGGCATTACAAGGGTTTAGGGTTTAGGGTTTGGGGTTTGGGGTTTAGGGTTTAGGGTTTAGGGTGTCAAGCTAACCATAGGCCCCATCCGCATCGTAGTTCCTTTTTGTGGCTTATGTTTAGGATTCTATTAAGACACGCCTGCCCAGACGATTTAAGATCTGTTGGCTGGGTCAGTTAGCAGTCTTTATGTTTGTGTTCGGTTGCCTTCTTTGGTCTGTTATTTGCCATGAGTTTCGGTTTAGCATCTACAAGGACCCCAAAAGTATGTAGAAAACTAGGCCTTTTATAGGTGTTGGGCCATGATTTTACCTAGTTTTTGGGGGTGGTTTAGGTAAAGCCCTGAAGCCCGAAATCTTGAACCCAACCAGACAAAGCCCCGCAGTCGCTCCATCCCAATCCCACCAGATGCCCTCAAGCTCCCGAAACCCTCAATCTTAAGCAACATAGGGTCGTACCTAAGCCCTATATAGGTCCTAAACCTCAGAGTCATGTCTGCGCGTCAACGTAATCTGCAAACATAGACTCATCCTCACCTCACTAAGCTCTAAACTCTAGTCATCTCTACCCTATAGTCTAAGTCCAAGGCCCTCAACACGCTATATGAATTAAGTCCCCTAACCTGTAAACCCTGAACTCTAAACCCTAAACCCTGAACTCTAAACCCTAAACCCAATACCCCTGAACCTCCAGGTCATGTTTGCGGTCTCGTTTGCCGCCGTCCGGGACTCCAGGACGCGGAACTCGTGCTCCTGTGTCTGAGCATTCAGAGCTTCAGGCTGTGGGCTTAGGATGTAGGGGTTAGGGTTTAGGATCTAGGGTTGAAGGTTTAGGGCTTAGGATTTAGGGTTTAGGGTTTAGGATTTAGGGTTTAGGGCTTGGGTTTTAGGGTTTAGGATCTGGGGTTTGAGGTTTAGGGCTTAGGGTATAGGCATAGGGGTTTGTTTGTCCTGTTCAAAACAGAGTATGACCGGATTTCGGGCCAAAGAGACGAGGAACAAATCCAGGGCCGAACGATCAGAAACCCCAAACACCGATGCAACGAAAAAACCAAGGATTTAGTATGTGAGTTTAGAGTTTAGGGGTTTATGCTTTCTGGGTTTAGGGTTAGAGGTTTAAACCATAAATCGGTTCTACCGAAAACGAACGAACCGTATTAGTCTGGAGCCGGCCGACTGACCTCTGGTTGTAGCCTAAACATTCGCGACGATGGCTACAAGGCCAATCCTAAACCCTAAACCCTAAACCCTAAATGATCTGTCCGTGAAGCTGAAGTGGGAACATGTCTCTTGCTGGCGTAGCAAGAGCTTCAGAAAACAGGGCACCATACTCTGCGACCCGGGGTACGGGCTCTTGGATTCCTATGCCGACCTAATTAATCGGTGTGACTAAGAGCTACTGCATAAGACCTCCATTAAGGCTATCTTGGGGGAGCCGGATTACAGTTGCTCACACCTACGGGCCGAAACAAAGAAGCTCCTAAAAGATTCTGCAAAAAAAAAGTCACAACCCCGTTTGACAAGCCTTACACGCCCCATCAGCATAAGCACAACACCCATGAAAACCCCTGTTTACCCACCCCAGAACCTAAACGGACAAGATTTTCAGGGGGCCCTCCTTGAGGTGCAGGGCGGGATCAAAAGTGGTGGGCGCCCTCCACAAGTGAGTCGCCTCGCTTGCCGGAGGCTTAAGGGTGTGTGGTTCGGGCCTGTAGGGTTTAAACTTGAGGTGCCGGGTTTAGGGGATTGGAGAGGAGGGGTTGTGGCTGTTCCGAGGTGGGCGTTCTTGTAGAATGCTTAGGTTTTCGTTCCGTGAGCGAAGAATTACTAAGAATGCCATGTATTTTCTGGTTTCGAACGCAATTTCAGGTGCTAAGACAAAACATCGCAACGCGACCGAAGACTCTGGAGTCCTGTAACCCAGGACTACGCATCAAGCACACGAGAATACCACGAGGACCCAACATGTAGTTGCGGACAGCTTCTTGGGCCGAGAAGTGGTAGTTCAACAGCTGCTGCAACAAAGCACGCTCTCATGCACCCTGAACTCTGTATAAACCTCAATCAAACTCTGCATGCCCCGGACAGAAACTCTGCGAGCCTCTCAAAAAAAAACAGCGGTCCAATATCTTATAGAACACTTACAGGACCCTACTTACACTCTAACTGATCTTGTTCATGGGCTCCACCGGTTCAAAAGGTCAACGGTATAATGCCAAATGCAGAGGGAGGTACCTTTGTTTGTCCCTAAAGAGCAGCACTCAAACAAAGGACTACTACAGAATACTAGAGGCTGAACCCTCAAGCCATATCCCTAAGTAAGCCCTAGTCCCAAACCCTGAAACCGATAAAAACAACACCCCAAACAACCCTGTAGAACTCTATAACAACACCTAGGTATCGATTTCAACAGTGTCAACACCTATTCATCGTTAAGTTGCTTTATTGTACAAAGTACCAACTGCTGCACCAAGACCTAATGATGCGAACATGCCCTCGATTTGAAATAGGTTTAGTAAACCCTAAACCCGAAACCCTAAACCCTAAAGTTTAGGGCTTAGGGATGTAGAACCGACCCTGGAATGACAACAAAAGAAGGAGAGCAGTCAAACAACGAGGGTTTAGGGTTTAGGGTTTAGGTTTTAGGGTTTAGGTTTTAGGGGTTTAGGGTTTAGGGTTTAGATTTAGGGTTTAGGGAAACCTTGGGATTTTGTTGTAGTCTGACGACTGGCTGTGTTCAGGTTAGGCACGATGCTTTGCGATCGGCGGCTGGGTGATTTACCAAACCGAAGTCTGAGCCCGCAAAGACGCAAAGCCTAAACCCAAAGCCCTAAACCCAACACCGCGAGGCTGAAAACACCCCCTGCAAGAAACAACAATACATTGGCTTTGGGGCTTAGGGGTTACTAGCCAAGCTGATCCCAGCTCGGAGCCTAGGGAGAGCTCCCAGAAATTTCGCCAAGTTGCCCGGAGCTCTTGGCTGTTCGGCGGAGGCGGTTGGCTCGGCCTGAACTAGGGTTTAGAGCCTAGGGTATAGGGATTCGGGCTTAGGGCTTATAGCCGCTAGGGTTTGGGGCTTAGTGTAAGTTGAGGCGCTAGGATTTTTTGGTCCAGACCAGCATCTGTTGATACTCTTCTCGACTAAAGAACTACTACTGCTACTACTACTACTACTACTACTACTACTACTACTACTCCTTCTACTACTACTACTACTACTACTACTACTACTGCTACTACCACAACAACTACTACTGCTACTACTCCTGCTACTACTGCTGCTGCTACTACTACTACTACTACTCCTGCTACTACTACCGCTACTACTGCTACTACTCCTGCTACTACTGCTACTACTACTACTACTACTACTCCTGCTACTACTAC
>CAJNDV010034016.1:3989-22794 GCA_905221635.1 Symbiodinium sp. CCMP2456
TCTACCTACCTACCTATCTATCTATCTATCTATCTATCTATCTATCTATCTATGTATCTGTCTACCTATCTATCTATCTATCTATCTATCTATCTGTCTATCTATCTATCTATCTATCTATCTATCTATATCCATATATACATATTGCCCTGGTAGGTTCCTTATAGGAGCCCTTACAGATCCCTTTGGGAACCTTCATGGTTCCCTCAATACCCTGAACCCAAAACCCTGAAACCCTAAACCCCGAACCCTAAACTCTGAACCCTGAACCCTAAACCCTCTGAGCCCTAAACCCTGAACCCTAAACCCTCAACCCTGAACCCTAAACCCCGAGCCCTAAACCCTAAACCCCGAACCCTGAACCCTGAACCCCAGCCGCCGGCCTGCTCCGCGTGCCGTTGCAAGGCTACGATGGTGGAGGTCGATTCGGTGAACCCTAAGGACCGCCCTTTATATAAGAGCTTCGCTTGGGGTTTATAGGGCTTCGGGTTTAGGGGTGTAGGGTTTAGGGTTTAGGGTTTAGGATTTCTTTAAGGGTTCCTTTAAGGTACGGTTCGGATTTTGGGGTTTTGGGTTTAGGGTGGAGGGTTTAGGGTTCTATAGTCTATGTAGGGGTTCAGGGCTTTAGGGTTACAGGCTCTAGAAGGGATTAGGGCTTCAGGATTAAAGTTGGAAGTTTAGGGTTTTGGCATTTCAAGGACTGGTCCGAGGAGAAACTCCATTGAGCGGCACAGCCCACCAGGCACGACTTCTTTCGGGTGTGGTCGCTTGGCTTGCGTACTCCAGTGCCCATCTCGAGGTACGTTCCTGTCGCAGCTAACAGCCGGTCTTTCGAGACCACGGTCGCCGGACCGAAGGACAAGACCAGGCGAATCCGGGATCTCCATCTTCCCCACACTGGAAGCGGCCAAAGTGAACTGCGATTCGCCAGATGAGTGGGAGAGGGTGGGCAAGCCGATGGAGGTAGAATATTACCTCCATCGTGACTAATGCACCAAAGTGGCTAATGCACCGGCTCCATTCAGCCGCGCAACAACAGAAAGGCTTCTGCGAGTGACGTGAGACGTAGCTTGATGTGTCGCGGCTTGCGGCCATCAGCCCTGCCCCATGCAGACTTGACTCAGGCTTGGACCACGTCGTGTACAGAATGGTCCTGAACCTGAGCGCGCTCTGTCCTCCGGCGCAGGGCTGCTTCTCCCAACCCTTCCCCCTGTATTTTGTAATCTGAGGTACATGTCGTCTTCAACACTGCCGTTGACGGCAAGCAAAAATCCTTACCGTGTATCCTCCCCGCGGGCGCTTCCTGGCTCCGTTCTTGCGACAGTTTGGAACTGTGAGGGTTGAGGGCTGCGACGTTTGGAATTTCAGATTAGCTTGTCGGCTTGTCGCGCATCTGGGGCTCCCAGAACGGATCCCACGTGTTCCATCGCATGACAGCGGTGTCTTGGGACACAACTTGCGGCTAGCGTTCGGCAACCTCGTCTATGTTCCATGGTGGAGGTGCGAGATCTAGCTTGCGGGGGATAGAAGAACGGCGCGGAGCTCAGCCTTCCTCCGTGAGATGTTCTCTGGCGACAAGACAAAGTCGTCCGCTGGCATCTCCGTGTGGCGCCGGACGCACGTCCGGATGACCAAATCAGCCTGCAAGATGGCACTACGGATGCGAAGACAGGAGCCCTGAACCGAGGTGCTATCGGCAAAGCTGACAGCTTGTGCAGCTTCGTCCAGACCTCACGGCGGAGAAGACGGAGTTGCACGCTCGGACAAGTTTTTCGTCAGCATGCATAAGCTGCTACGAGGGCGAGGAGGGCAGATGTCAGTCTCTACCCGGTGCAGACCGAGCGAAAGACGACGATCCATCGTGCTGAGTGAGCTCTCTAGAGCTTAAGTTGGATTCTGGAGTTCCAAGAGCTGGCGCAGAAGGCTCAGACGTACCAGCTCGGTCTTCACCTCCGTGTCTGAACACCATGTTCACGTCGGAGATCCGGTCCAGCGAGGAAATCCAGGTTGTAACTATAAGTTATAACTTCAACGCAGTGTCCAAGTTCGCCCTCGAAGTGGGCACTGAGTGGGAGAAGCTGCTCATGGAGCCGTTTTTCCCTTTGCGAAGCTTCTGGCCTTGGCCTGACTTGGCTGCTGGACTTAACCGCGCTGCCCTACAACGTGGGCCATTAAGGTATATGGGGTAGGTGGGTGGGTGGGTGGGTGGGTGGGTGGGTGTGGGGTGGGGTGGAGGAGCTGAGACTCTTTCTTGGCAGTGATGTCCCAAGCTTTCTGTTACAGATGCGTGAAGCGCCCGACGATGTGAACTTCGCGCAAAAAAGTCAAAGAGCTCGGAAAGCAAATTAGCAAGGTCAACAAGGAAATCGAAGAAGCGATTCTCTTGCCACCTCCGCCGGCTGCATCGGCATCGCCCGGTGTCAAGAGGAACCTCGCGGATCTCCTGGGAAGCGCCATGGACGAGGGATAGGACGACAAGCGTTCCAAAAGCGATCGTCGCGGAGCCAAGCCATCGGCCAGAGACAAGCGGACGCGTCGCCCCTCCAACTGCTCGGCTGCAGAGGAAGCTCCCGCGGACAACGAGCAGGCAAAAGCCGATGCGGACAAGACAAGGTGCTGGCAGCCACATCCGACGTCCCGTCCGGCCTGCGTGGTCTACAATGACTTACAGGTTGTTAGGTTAGGATAGTGTTTTCTGCTTCTGGGTTTAGGGTTTGGTCTTCGACGAGTTTTCTAGTTTTCCCCGTGGCTTTACGAGCGGCTTCAAGCTTTCACAAGACTTCTGGATTTCAGGTTGTAGCGTTCAGGCTATAGGGTAAAAGAATCAAGGGGTTGGTGCTTGGCAGGAAAAGAGGGTAAGTCTTTAAGCTTTCTGGGTTCGGGGGTTGGAGCAAAGTATTCACAACACGAAAACGTAAATCCAGAATCCCTTAAGACGCCTCTGAGTAGTCACGAAACACAACTACGTAAACAGTAGCCCGGTCGAAATGCTAAACCGTTTTGCTTTCCTCAGTGCACCTGGCCCTTACTGTACTATCGGAACTCAGCAAAGCCTTGAAACTTAACAAGACTTGTAACTTCGAGCAGCATCATGTGAAGATTGTATGGGTTGGTTTTGTGGGCTTCCTGTTTCCAGGAAGATTACAAGAAGCTTGAAGAGGCCATTGCGGCTTGGCATGGAGGAGTCTATGGGCTACTATGACGTAAACCTGAAGCCCCAGGCCCCAGGAAGCACTGAAGAAATAATGGGCGGAGCCCTGCTGGCCTTGATTAATATGTTGTTTCTCCTCCCCCCCCTCCCCGCAAGCGTTATTATTATTTTCCCTCCGTCCCCTCAAGTATCTACTATTTGGGCGCATGGACCCTTAAGGGAGGAGGGATATCAGATCTTGTAAAAACCCTCATTCGGCTAAAAGCTCTGATGTCCCACAACTAAGAATCTCCACCATATATAGGTTAAGGAATGCTCCGTAATCTGGGCCTTTTCTTAAACATCTTCATAACCCTAAACCCTAGACTCAAGCCCTTAAGATTAGACCTTTCTTGAGTCCGTGCGGCTTGTGGACTGAGGCCAACGGGAAATTGTCGAGCTTTGACTGCAGTGGATTTAGGGTTTAGGGTCCACGCGGCTTTGGGGCATGAGGATCTTATACACAGGCCTTACTAACAATAATGATGATTGTAAAAGTAGGTAGAATAATTAATCAAGTATGTTAGCTAGTATATTAACCAACATTCGAAAGACACGTCTTGGCATGTTGGTTTAAACCGGCTGAGAATTATTAACATAGTACCTAATAAACAAGCAAAAAGGAATGAACATAATAATGGGAGAAGTACCAATACGATGAGCGATGATAATAATAATGACAACAGTTCCTGGAGCAAGGTTTCGAGTTTTTGCGCTATAGTCGTAATCAAGAGCCCGGAGTCCATGGGCCGAATATCCAGGCTTGCGAGTTGCGTGTTTAGGCGCAGACCTCTGATTCACAACACCGCCTTGCATGTTCTGGAGGATCAACACAGGCGGGATCCCTATCACAGCCCACATCATGTAGACCAAGATGTATCAGCAAAAGCCAAGTTCCTCTACCGGACTGAATGGTCGCATCGCTGTTCGAAGGGTGATTTACAGTTTATTGCTAACCAGCAGTCTTGAGCGACGCTTTACCCCACATCCAACAATCACTCTATGCCCAAAGGGTCCTGAGTCCTAAGTGCCTTTGAGGGGGGATACTTGCCCAAACCATAACAGTAATTCTTATACATTAATTACTATATAGGTACGTACTTAAGACCCTTTGAGATATTCTCCCTGAGCCCCAGCAGTCCTAGGCCCCAAACCCGCAAACCCACGACCCTAAACCCTGAACTCAAAGACCCCCCAAGCCCTTAACCGTAAACTAAACCTAAACTCTAAACTAGACCCTAAACTCTAAATCCTAAACCTTAAACCCTAAAGCCTAAACTAGACCCTATAGCCTAAATCCTAAACTCAGAACCCTAAACCTTGAACTCTAAACCCTAACCCCACAAAACCTGCTAGTACCCTAATAGATCCCGAAGCGAGCCCTTATAGTACCTCTTCCCTAAACCCCGAGCGCCGTAAGCCCAAGATACCCCGACGTCCTATATAGGGGCCCCCCAAAACCCCTGTGGCGCGCTAAACCCTAAGGCCCTAAGGGTTTGCAGTTTTTTTGAATCAGTTCATGAGAGCCAAATAACAGTCACATGCACCACGATGATCTGATGAGCGTTTCGCCATTGCCTTGTCGCGGGTTGAAAGGACGGAACCCAAGTTGCTGGCTGAGCTTACACGAAAGCTCCCATTGGTCCCAACAGACGAGCATGAAAAGCAAAGCGGTGAGTGCGGGTGGTCGGCCAAATTCATGAGGCCAGCCGCACGCTGCTTGTCCAAAGCACCGCAATCCAATGACGTTGGGGCCCGGTGCTCCGGCTGCCTCGGCTGGGGTGGCTGCTGCAGAGGCCAAGGCCGCAGCCGCCAAAACTAAGGAGGCCAACCCCGTGGGAACTTACAAAGTGAAGAAGGCGAAGCCCAGCTTGCTGGAATCCAGTCCGTTCCCCATCGTGGACAGACCAGAAACGAAAGGGCTCCTTGAGGGTGCGGTTTTGGGCAAGGCGGGGGCGGAAAGATTGCATGGTTGCCATTGGCTGCTTGTTAGTTTGCTGCTGTCAGGCAGCCCAGCACGCGAAAATCTGTGTGCAACTTCAGGGTCATGAGGCCAGCGAGAAAGCCTTCAATGACAGCCGCCCCGATTGTGGTGACGATATCTGCACACGCAGAATGGAGGCCACCGGTGACACTGCCACCTCGCGCGCCCCTCCCGCCGGCACTTCCTGCCGCCCCGGCAAAAAGCATCGGCTAAGGAAGCTTACAGCCTTACACCCTCAAGCCTACAGCCCATAAGCCCCTACCTCCGTGAAGCTTTGAAGCTTGGACCTTGGAGCCTTAAACTTAAAACCCGCAAGCTCCAAAGTACTTCCGTATAGAGTGGGGCAAAGTTGATCTTAGGGTTCTGGTGAGTGTATTGACTGCTCCACAAACAGAGTGGTGAGTGCAGATTTCGGGCGCTCGTTATAGGGTAGACCAGCAATAGAGAACGTCTGCGCGTGCAGACGCGGGTCCAGACACTAAGCCCGAGGCCCTGAAATGCGTAAGGCGTAAGCCTCTCAAACCCAAGACATTTCAATATCATAATCTTTTAACTTTGAACGCTCTCAAGCTTGAAACATCGATATTTCCCGAGACTCCACCGTAGCACAGCTCCTCGCGAGAGAATTTTCCAGGAATTGGGCATGGGTTTAGGGGTCTATAGGGCTGAGCGGCCACGAAAACAAACGATTGACATCACAAGATCTTGAAACATCGCTGTGCAGTGTGAGTGTTATGGTATTGTGAGGTAAACTTAAAGAGCGAAGCTCTCCATCATAGCAGCGCAGTCTCTTCCGGGAATGCTTGTGTTCGGTTTCCCAACACCTTTAGATCGTGATCTTTAGAAAGTACACCCCAGAACTAACCCTATGGCATTCATGCGATCCCGGCAACACTCAGGAATGCAGAAACCTTCACGGTGAAGATCCAGAAGCAGAATGGCCAAAGCGGCTTAGAGTTTTCCAAGGCACCACCCTAAACCCTACATTGTGCCCTGCCGGAGATTAGGGCTTGTGTATGATTCAGGGTTTAGGGTTTAGGGTTTCGTGTTAATGCCTTTCTGTTCGGGGGGCCTTGTGGAATCCACAGGAGCCACGCCTCTCCCCACCTGCGAGAGCCACGGGCAGGGAAAGCAACACACCTTGACAGTGAAACACGATATGTCAATAGTCTATTACAATATACTGTATATGGTTGTGGTAGGTTAAGGTTATAGTATAGTATTATACTACTATACTATAACCTTAACCTACCAAAACCCACTTTTTTGTAGGTTCTTATTCTAAACCCTAATATGGGATATATAGGGAACAGACAAAACAGTAGGTTCTGGTAGGTTAAGGTAGGGTTTAGGGTTATAGGGTAATTCGGTGCCAGAAGTCGACGTGGCTGTCGGTCGGGGAGAGGATGATAGCGGCATGCTGCGCCTCCTTGAGTTTTGGCTCAATTCTGTCAGCCCTTCAGCCATTCAGCCCCTCCCCCGCACAAAGCGACACTATGTCGGCGCAAGAGCTGGCACTGATCCACGGCACGGGTTGCGTTGGGGCACTGGTGAGCACATGCATCGCCTTGGCGCCCCTTCGGGAGATGCTCCGCGCGAAGGCAGTGGGAAGCCTGAACGGCTTTGACACACGGCAGTTGCCACTTCTCTTCGTGAACTTCTACATTTGGGCCGTCTATGCCGTGCAAGTTGGAGACGTCTGGGTCTTCTTGGCCTCGAGTCCCGCAGCAGCCGTTTGCCTCTACAACATCACCAGCGCTATCACCTTGCTCTCGCACCTGGGATCGCAGGTCCTCTCTTGAAGCCCTAAAAGCTTGAAGCCAAAACCAAGTAAAAGCCAGTATTCTTTGCACCAAGACCCTCAATCCCAAAACCGCTAACTTCTACATCCCAGACCCTATAAATCCCTGAACCCCCAACCCCCCATGCAGCCTAGGCAGGAGGAGGGTGCAGTTAGCCAGTTGTGCAAGCCAGTCGATGCTGGCTTCCTTCGACGCAGTCCATCACGAGCCTGGGTCGAACCGAAATCCGGGCTTAACGTAGAGGCCTTGTAATAATTAGAATAAGGTTTTGGGGGGTTCCTTATTTTAATTCTAGTATAATGTACCCCAAGACCTTATTCTAATTGTTACGGCCCCATGTTAGGGTAAATTTAGGGTTGCTTTGTGTTACCCTAAACTTTACAAGCCCTAAACCCTAAGACCCCGAACCTTTGGATGTCAGGAGCTTGGCATGAGGCCAGCAAAGAACAGCGCAGCAGTATGCTGAGAAGGCTGGAGAGGCAGACGGTTGGAGGATTCCTTGCAATCTCTTTCATCAGCTGCTTCCTGGGGAAGTGGGAACTCGCTGGTTTGGAGGTTGTCAGCGAGAGTTTTCCTGTGTCAACGAGGGAAGAGGTCCTGGGTTGCGTGGGGTCCATGGCGGCATTTGTGGCCTATTCTCGGCCCGTGATGCGCCTCTACACCTATTGCTGTCGACGGGATGCCTCACCGATCCTCTTGTCTCTGGTCTGCATGGTCTTGATCAGCAACACGTTGTGGACCGTCTATGGCATTAGCACGAACAACCCGTGGGTTTATGTCCCAAACGGTTCGGGAGCTTTGGTGTCTATCATGCAGATCTTTGTGCGCCTGGTCTTTCCTGGACGTCGCAGTCGGAGGGATCAGACAGATGGCTTGGAGAAGCCGGCTCTGACAAAAGACCTGGAGGCTAACTCCACGAGTGTGCACCCAGATGATGGATCCCTGCGTCTCTCCTCCCGCCAGAGTCTGCATGAAGATTACTTGCTTTGGCAGCAAGACTACTTCAGGTGGCGGTCTATGGCTGCGACCGTTTCGTCTGCATCTTCTACGGCCTCAGGAGGCGATGAGGATGTAGTGGACGACTTTGGCCTGGCGGAGAATGGTCAGCTGCTGCTTAACCAGACTGTCGATAAACCTTCGGGTGTGCGAACAACGGGCCAGCACTGATTTGCCAGCTCAAGTT
This sequence comes from Symbiodinium sp. CCMP2456, assembly GCA_905221635.1. Lineage (NCBI taxonomy): Eukaryota > Dinophyceae > Suessiales > Symbiodiniaceae > Symbiodinium > Symbiodinium sp. CCMP2456. Next base: position 12,149 of record CAJNDV010034016.1, read on the forward strand.
GGGGGATGATGCCTTTTTGAGCCTGCATGTAATTATCTTCATTAGGAATTAGGACCTTAGCTTTTTGCCCAAGGCCCGAGGCCAGTCGAGCCAGTGAAGTTGCAGCTGGAGAGTTGCCATGAGGAAATGTCGATCAAGTCATACTTCGTGCCGAATCTCACGGAAGAACCCATGGAAACTTGTCTAATTTGTTACCGGCTTGGTACACCAGTGCCGAAATTGTTGCAGCGGCACCTGCTGGATGCCTGATGCCTCTCAACGTTTGTGCAGTGCAAGAAGTTTCGATTTTTGCAGTGATCCAAATCCATGCTACTTGGAGGTTCATGGGCAGTTCGTCCCGTGATCCTCCCAGTGGAGAATGTTCAGCGAGTGTGGCCAAGCCATGCGCGTTCTTTTGCTACCAACTTTGCGTCGTCGAACACTCTTTCGTCGCGAAAGGGTTTTGTGGTAGCAGAGAGCTGTTCTGTTGCTTCTTGTGCCGCTGCGGCTGCTGGCGCTGCTACTGCTGCTTCCGCTACCGCTGCGGCTACAGTCGCTGCTGCTGACTGCTACTGCTACCGCTAGTGCTACGGCTACGGCTGCTGCTACGGCTGCTGCTGCTGCTGCCGCCGCCGCCGCCGCTGCTGCTGCTACTGCTACTGAAACGGCTACTGCTGCTGTTACGGCTACGGCTGCGTCTACTACGACTATTGCGCTGCAACACTGTCATGATGTGCGGGCTTCGGGGTTGCATTGTTCCTGTTGTTTCCAGGATATGGAGTTCTAGCTTGGTTGATTTAGGCATTATTTTAGAGTGGTTTAGGGTCTGGGTTCAAGGGTTTCGGAGACATCGATGTATACCTGAAACTACCATAACCTACTATTGTGGTAGGTTTTTCTCATAAACCCTAATATGAAGTTTATAGGGATCCCACAAAAAAGCAGGCTTTGGGTAGGAGTGTAAGGACTCCTCACACCCAAGTCAGATCGTGAAGCCTTCTATGTAGGGATTAGACTAAGAATTGCTTAGGGTGCAGGGTTTAGGTTTAGACGAGCTTCGGGCATACAGGGCTATAGAGTCTGGAGTTTAGGGTTGAGGGTTATTCTAATCATAACACGACACAGACCCCCCCCCCCAACAGCCACACTAATCACAAGGTAGTATTAGGGAGACCCCTTAAAGGGGACCCTCTTCTTCTGGCTCTCTTAAAAGGTGGCCTTACATGGAGGGTCTATATCCCCAAGGGTCCCCCCTAAACCCTAAACCCTAAACCAGCTCCTGCAGTTCACACCGGATACCTGGTGCCGATACCGACGGTACCGGAGCACTGCAGGCCCTATGTAGGGTTTAGGGTTTAGGGTTTAGGGTTTAGGGTTTAGGGTTTAGGGTTTAGGGTTTAGGGTTTAGGGTTTGGTGTACGGTTGAAGGGTCTTAAGAAACCCAAGCTCCAGCTATCCGACTAGTACCGACTTCTTAGTTCCCCAATACCCAACCTTTAAACTTTAAACTTTTTCGGTTCTTATAACTTAGTATTAACCTAAAATTTTAACTTTTTATTTCCCGGGCTTATTTGGGGAAGTAAGACTTAGGTCCCAAAACCTATACTCTGAGAGGTTTTAGTTGTCACTGAAAGCCTTGCTATCTGGGTTCGTAGACACTTACAAAAAACCCGATAGAACTTTCCTACATCGCCCTCAATACCTCATGACTAAACCCTAAACCCTTAGCCCGATAGACTGTAGACCCTAAGCCCTTAACCCTAAACCCTAAACCCTAAACCCTAAACCCTAAACCTATAAGGCTAAAGCCTCAACCGAAAGCCTGAACCGTAGGAAGTTCCGACAGGCGGACACCGGCGTGCTGACTGTGAGCGGCGTGGTGCAGCCTGGTGCTGTGGCTGTGGCTTTGGCTGCACTTCTCGGCGAATCGGGGCTTTCTATTTATGGTTTCGTGAAGCCCCTGAAAGGTCTTGTAAGGGCTAAGGGATGTGCATAGGGGCTCTATAAAGGTTCAAAGTTCTATGCGGGTTATATAGGTGTTAATGGGGTTTCTTTTGATGTCGGACTAGTTACCAATGCAGTCCGCTAATGCTCCTTATAGTATAATTTCCGTATCATGTCGTTAAGGCCCCTATACTACCCCCTAAACCCTAAACCCTAAGCCTACCGTCTTAGCGTGAAGTTAAGGGACGTATAAGTGCTCCTTTAGGGGTCTAGGTCTTCAGTTTTTGGAGTTACTGTGACACACTGTAGTTTAGGGCTCTGGGTTTAGGGTTCAGGATTTTAGGGTTTAGGGGTTAAGGGTTTAGGGGTTTGGGTTTAGGGTCCTGCGGCCTGAAGTCTGGTACTGTGGCTTTTTTGGGGGTTTCTAGAAGGGTTCTTCTTCAACGGGTTCTACAAGGGTCACCCCTTCAGACCAGGGTATTGGATTCTGTTATAGTATATAAACACAATAAGGAGGCCTGAGGCCTCTATCTTTATGTACAGTATTAGGATGTTTAGGCACTCAAGGGTTTAGGGTTTAGGGTTCACTACAGCCCTAAACCCTAAACCCCCCTAAACCGATTCGAGTGTTTAGGCACTCCAACTGGACTCCAGCTCCGCTTAATGATGCGGAAGCTCCAGGACGACTGCAGCGCCCACTGTCGGGGAGGTCAACTGCAACTTTAGGAACACCACCTCCACCTCGGTCTGCGCTTTGACAGTCGTTAGCTCGGAATTTGAGCGGACGCAGAAGCAGTTATTCCTGCGTTGGATGAGTTTCTGACGTCCGAAGAAGAAGACGAACTTGAAGTTCCTCAAGCGCTCGACTCCATCACAGAGCACCAACAGCTTCAAGAGGCTTTGGGTTCCGTCGGCCCTAAACCCCGAAACGCTAAACCCCGAGACCCTAAACCGAAACCCTAGATCCTAAGCACTAGCCCTAAACCTTAAGCCCTGAACCCTAAACCCAAAATTCTAAGCCCGATACCCTAGCCCTGGACCTCAAACCCCAAATCCTAAAACCTTTCCACCTGGATTCCACCTTGCCGCACTTGGACTGGACGAAGAAAATCAATGCCGCATATTGGGCCCACCAAGCACAGCCTTACAGAAACTGGAAGCCTCAAACGTTAGGGTTTAGTGTTTCAGGGAGTTTGGCATGGTTGAGGTTTCGGGCTTTGGGGGGTTTTGGAACTTAGGGTGCCTGTACCTTTCTGTGTTGCATCTGCCTTAAACTACCAAAACCTACCTTTTTTGTAGGGTCCCTATAAATTCCCTACTAGGGCTTATAATAAGAACCTACAAAAAAGTAGGGTTTGGTAGTTTAAGGTACACAAGCTTCTGACAGGGTGTCTCAGACGGTGCCCAAGCCCTAAAGCCCCACGAGTCCCACGAGGGTATTGGTATGGCTTAGGCTTGCCTAGGGGTAAAGCATTTTGGTGAAGGCGTGCATGTCTTTGCAATGCTGTCGTTCCGTGCAAGATTTGCCCATATTTACCGGGACCTGTTGAAACCTACCTCTTGAGGACAAAAAGTATGGGCTCAGGATGTCAGACTCTAAACTCTAACCCCCTTACCTTAAACGGTTCAGTTTTTGGGCGCCATAAGGTTTAAGTCCACGATTTTCGGGTTGAGGGTTTCGGCAGTTTAGGGTTTAGGGCTTAGCAACCCCAGACCCTAAACCCTAAACCTTAAACCTTAAACCCTAAACCTTAAAACCTAAACCCTAAGCCCTAATCCCTAAACCCTAAACCTTCAACCCTAAACCCAAAGCCCTGAACCCTAAACCTTAAACCCTAAACCCCAAACCCATGCATAAACATATCCCGTGAAGCTGCAGCAAAGCTTTCAATCTATGTGTCGCGCCCAAGGACTGGAACGACAGGTGTCCCCCTGGCCAGGACGGCTTAGGGTTTAGGGCTTAGGGTATACGGTTTAGGGCTTAGGGCTTAGGTTTTAGGGCTTAGGGCTTTGGGTTTTAGGGTTTTGGGTTTAGGGTTTAGGGTTTACGGCTTAGGGTTTTAGTTTAGGGTTTAGGGCTTGGGGAAGGCCAGGACGAAGCTGCTTTGGGGCTCTTAGCGCTGTTCGGGCTTCGAAAGTTGGGGGATATAGGGTGCATAGTAGTCTGGGAAATTGACGGGGTTCAACTAACCTTCCACATCTCAAAGCGTGGTGTGCTAGGGTCCAGGGTTTGGAGTCTAAGCTGTGATTGTAAGCATCATGCTATTTCCGCTTTTGGCGCTCCAAGGCACCGCTGGGATTGTTGCAAGTGCACCATGCTCCTGCACGGTGTGGGGGGGGGGGGTTTGGCCTGCATCGAAGGCAGTGGTAATTCTTTTCGCCACAAAAGCACAGTGTTCTGCAAAAGCTGTGATGGGAGTTGCTTGCACCGGTGGTTTCTGGATAGGAACTGATGACAATTAGGCTTCATATCGAGGTCGAGTCGTTCAACATGAGTGCATCAGCTCTTGGCCGTGCTGCTGATGCGCACAAACCTTTGCCAGAGTCTGTGGGAGTCATGGTACGTTCCCTGTGTGGATCATCAGCAGGACCTTCACTTGTTTCTCCGCCGCCTCCACACATACAGACTTGCTCTTTGACTGTGGTGAGTACATGTCTTGAGCGAGACAGTGCAGAACAGGGAGAGGATCAGTTGCGGAGTGTGGCGGTTTGAGGGGGCGTATAGGGTATAGGGTTCAGAGTTTAGGGTTAAACGAGGTCTTGCAGATCACGACGGCAGACGGCCATGTTGATCATTGCGACAGACTGGGCTCGATTCGTGATGAATTCATTAGGAAGTCTGTCACATCTAGAACGACTCGAGCCTGTTAAGGACGTCTCGTTCATGTTGGGGTCCCTGTCGATGGAAGCAGGGCTCCTGCTGATTCCGCTCCCTGATACAGCAAAGCCAGTGATTTGATGCATCAGTCAGGAACCGAAAGCTCTCAAGATCATCTCTTAGTCCGATCTCTGGAATGCCTACCTTCGAATCTTCAGTGTGACGCTCTCCCGTTTGAGCTCGCGGCAGCAGTTGCATCAGCAGGCAAAGTCTTCTGCTGCGGCACCAATGGCAATAATTATTAGTCGCGGGGAGCGACCACTATCACCATCTTATCGCCAGCGGCAGCACCACCACCACTGCTGTCATCATCATCCCCATCATCATCGTCATCAGCAGCAGCAGCAACAGGACACGCAATACAACAGTGATTGCAGTAGCCCGACAATCAAACCCCAGCATCATCACGGATCTGTGCGTGCGTGTGCGCGCGTGCAGGTCTGTGTGTAGGTGTGTAGGTGTGTAGAGGTGTGTGTGTGTGTGTGTGTCTCTGTGTGTGTGTGTGTGTGTGGGTGTGTGGGGTGCGCGCCCTTGTGTGAAACCCTAAATTCTGGCAGGATATTCGGCTCTACGATCGAGTCCTGAGGGTCAATGGCAAGGCTTGGTAGCCGGTAGCTCCCCACCCTGAGCCCGGAGCGTTAGTGCCTTAGTCCGCTGTCGCGAATACCCTAAACCCTCAACCCTAAACCCTAAACGGTTGAGAATGCAGGGCTTAGGGCTTAGAAGGTTACAGGTGTCTCGACTTACCCATAGTGGATGGGCCCTTGGGGTTTTGGGGTTTAGGGCAAAACCGCCGGCATGATGCGATTCGGACCTCGTGACTGTCGCAGGGGCTGGATTCATATGCTTGGAGAGGAGTTATAGGTTCCATTGTAGTTCCTTTTTTTTGGTTTAACCCCGTTTATTAAGGATTTTATAAGGTATCCCAAAAAAGGAACTACAATGGAGACTACAGGGAGTGAAGGAGTCCCCATCCTCATCATCCGTTTCCGTACCGTATGCCCTGACTTAGCCAGTCTTAACGCCCAGAGTATTCCACATTTGTTCAGTCATATATAGTTCAACCTTAAATTTTTTTGAAAGCCAGATAGTCGGAGGTGAAAGTCACCTCAACTAAGAAGACACTAAGAAGCAGCCTTCAACCATTATTCCCATTATTATTCCTTACTTAGCGGGTTTCGAGTCTCTGGGTGCACACCGCATCCCCGCAATCTCAACGGCAGCAGACTTTAGCATCTTGCAGGTCCGGCGCCTGGAGCGTGGTTTTTTTCTACCGCTAAGCATTCGAAACAAGGAGAGGACATATTTTTGTGTGAGCTTCTTTAGGTGGAACCCTTGTAACCAGATTTCTACAGATCTTTGTCGATCGTTGCAATGTCTTGAGGGTGGTGTTTTGAAGCCTGCTTTGGAACCCCGAACCCCAAAGCGCACAAGCTAAAACCCACGAGCCCTAAACAGTACACTCAACCTTGAGGCACCTTGCGCTCCGAACCAACGGAATCGACCCCCAAATCACACATAAGCACCCTGCGACTCGGAACGACTAAGCACCTAATCCATTCTGAACTACGGGCTACATCCTTAGACAACCCTGTTAAATCCCTTTGCAGAGCCGTAAAGGACCCCTACACCCCAAGCTGCTACAGGCCTGGAGCAACCCAAAGACTCTAAACCCTGAGTTAATCAGGAAAATCAACTGATGTAGGGAGTCCTAACACCATTGTTTGAATACTCCTTCGTGAAGGAACTTGTTTTAATCACCTAAAAACATCTAAAAGCTCATTAAGCCCTTATGCTTATACAGCTAGAAGACACCTGACCGCAAATGGAAACCCTGTACATCCTTGTACCAATCCTAAGCCCTAAACCCCAAACCTCCAAACCCTAGACTCTAAGCCCCACACCCTAACCTGGAAACCCTAAACTTTTCGATCCCAAACCCCAAACCTTCGCGACCTTAAACCCCTAAACCTGAATTCCCCTGAACCCTAAACCCCCTGAGCCCTGAACCCTAAAGCCCTAAACCCTTAACCATATCAAACCCCTGAGCCCTAAACCCTAAAGCCCTAAACCCTTAACCGTATCAAACCCCTGAGCCCTAAACCCTAAACCTGTGTATGGAGTCGATGCCAACAGGCCGGCAGCGCCATGGACCTTCTCACTGCCTTACGAGCAGCTTGGCCACGACCTTGCTATCTAAAAGGTTCCTGGGTACCGTTATCGAGGAATACTTTAAACCACAAAAATCGGAACCCTACATTCTACGTACTATATGTGTGGGACCCTTCGGGTATCTCAATGTTATCTACTGCTAAGGGCATAGGGTTCCGGGTTACATGGGCTTCAGGGTTCGGGGTGGAGGGTGTTTCCGTAGTTGTTCAGGGTTCCGTAAGGGTTGTTAACCCCCGAACCCTAAACCCTAAACTTCCTAAACCCTGAACCCTAAATCCTAAATCGCTCCACAGGGTTTCTATTACTATTGTTTTTTTGTGATGATGTTGTAAGCTTGAGGGCTAAGGGTTTGACTTTTGGTTTGGCAGGAGGGTCGGGGGCTCTAGGGGCTTGGGTCTTTCAGAGTTTTTGCCTTTAGGGTTTATAGGGTTTAGGTTTAGTTAAGGGTTTTGAGTTTAGGGTTCAGGTTTTGTTTAGGGTTGATAGGGTTTAGGTTTAGCTTAGGGTTTAGGGCTTTTAGGGTTCAGGGTGTAGGGCAGTGTACGGTTTGGTCTGTGGTTTAGGATTGCCAGGCGACTCCTTTGTCATAGTTGGGTAACATTTTACATTTTTAAGGGTACTTAAACCCAATAAGGAACACAAATTTAAAAATTAAATACTACCCCAACCATGAACTAGACTCCTTGTTCACAATCAAGCTTTCCGCCCGCAACCAGCAGACACTCCGCCCAACCCCACCCGACCCAAAACGGCCCGTACTAACTCTAAACCCCAAAACCGCACCCTAAATTTAAACCCTAAACCCCCTAGACGCTAAATTAGGTTTAGGGTTTATTGGGGTTTAGGGTTTAGGACTAAAGTTTTAATCCCACAGAACTGCTGCTGATGTTGTTTGTATGGCATATTCTACCGTCTTTGCGAACCCGCTACCCCTAAACCCTAAACCCTAAACCCTAAACCCTAAACCCTGAACCCTAAACCCTAAACCCTAAACCCCTAAACCCCATGAGCTTGATTTAAACCCTCAGTCCCCCCTAAGCAATCCCGAAGCCCCTGGACTGAAGGCAAACATACATGTAAATATGAATATCGCGAAAAATAGACGTAAATGTGTACATGTAGTTATATATATATATATATACACATAATGTGCATATACCTGTACAGAGATGTATGCCCTGACATATGTGTATATCATATATATATATATATATATACACATAACTACAGACATGCTTGAATATCGACAAAGAGTTAAACTTTAAAAGTTCTGCACACAAATGCGGACGTCATTAATAGTTCTTATAACTATGGTATAGTATACCCCCCAAAACCCTATTCTAATTATTGAGGCCCCTACATTAGCCCGACGACCGGCGCCCGGCCCGGAGGAAGAGGTGGAGGAGCTCGAGGTCGTGATGGAGCGGCCGAGGATCAGGGAGGTGGGCTTTAGGGTTCGGGGCTTTACGGTTTAAGGTTTAGGGTTTTGGGCTGAGGGTCTCGGGTTTAGGGTTTAGGGCTTAGGGTTTAGGGTTTATATAGCTTTGGGTTTAGGGCTTAGGGTTTAGGCGATGAGGGTTTAGGGCTTAGGGCTTAGGGGGCCCCCCTGAACCCTAAACCCTAAGGTTCAGGGGGCGTGGTTTCAGAAGGACAATTTCTCAGCTTCAAGAGGGATCCTGGGAGTTTCTGATGGAGGAAGCTGGGCATCTCGGCATCGGGGGCCTGAATAATTACCTGCATTATTTTGGGGGCTGCTTCTTATAATTATAGTTTAATGCGCCCCCAAAACCTTATTCTAATTATTAAGGGCCCTACATTTTCCTGTATTGGGCTCTCAAGGGCACTCGACTCTTTTTTTCATCTCACAGGGCCTGCACCCGAAACCCTGAAGGGCTCTACGGTGCTTACAGACTCAGTTGAGGGGTTCTGGTTTACGGGATGACGGATGGGGAGCTTGCGAGGATTCGAGAGACCACCGCATGATGTCCTGCCCACAAAGTCTCTGTCCTTCGTTATCATTATCATTATCGTTACTATACTTTTCCTCGCCATTTTCACTGTCATTCGGGTATTTGGGGCGGGGTTTGGGGCGTACAGGGCTTCAACGGGTTATCTAGTCGTATCGGGCCACGAGGAACGGGCAGAGAGATTGGTCGCGAGCTCTCGCCTGGCATCCTTGTCATGTAGTCATGCAGCCATGCGAAACAAAGACAGTCGTTGCCTTCGTGAGGCCTATTTACAGTGAAAGGGGCCATGACCATGCTGGACTACTGTCCGTTTGCATGGGGCTAAATAGTGTTCCATATGTTTGATTTGAAGGGGGTGGGGTTTATGGGCTTAGCTTAGGGGTGTGGATTTCAAGGCTTGAAGGGTTATATATGTTCTACAATTGCTGGGCTTTGGAGTACCATACTTTAATACTTTTTTTTTGGAACCTGTTCCTAAAGGGAACCATTATGAAATAAAAGTCTATACTTTTTTCTCCCTGGTTACTTCAAAGCCCAGATGGTATTTTACGTTCTACGAGCTTGTATAAAAGGGTTGACAGAGGCTCGGTTGGGTTGGACCCTCAGGGTCTTGATGAGGGTTTAGGGTTTAGGGTTGGGGCGGTTAGGGTCTCAATTAGGGTCAGTCGCATCAGAGTTGATGTGCACTTACAGCTGCTCGAAGATGCACTGCGATTGCATTTGTCTCCTTTGATTAAACCCAAGCAATCCTAACAAGAATCCGGATCCAGGAAGCACTGCCTAGAACTACCAATGCCCTTCGAAATGCACGCACAACCGATGGGAACGCGCCACAGCCACTGGCCCCTAAACAATAAATCCTAAACCCCCTTATAGGCCTTAAACCTTAAACCCTAAACCCTCAACCCTCAACCCTCGACCCGAAACCCTAAACCCTATACCCTTAACCCTAACAGAGGTGGAGGTGAGGAAGGAAGGTCGTGAGCTGGGCCCAAAGCTCAGCTTGTACGTCGGTCTCGGTTTAGGGTTTAGGGTTTAGGGTTTTGTAGGGTTTAGGGTTTAGGGCCGGCATGCCGGCTTGAGTGACCCAGAGGCTTTTCGGGTTTGGGGCCTAGGCTTCGGGGTTAACTTGAAGTTATGTAGGGGCCCCTTTTGGTCTCGGGTTTGGGGTTTAGGGTCTAGAGTTCAGGGGTCTGGGGTCTCGCACGTGGGTTAAAGTTGTTGGGCATTGGGGGTTTATAAGCCCTAAACCCCAAACCCTAACCCCTAAACCCTAAGCCCTAAATTCCTGAACCCCTAAATCCTAAACCTAAACCCTAAACGCTAAACCCTAACTCCTGAACCCTAAGCCATAAATTCCTGAACCCCTAAATCCTAAACCATAAACCTGGCACTCTTCCGATCCTGCGCGGAAGCCCCGGAGCATCCCGAACCCGAATCCCCACACCCAGCCAAAGCACGAAATCCTGCGCCCTAAAGCCGAAGGGTTGAGGGTTTAGGGTTGCTTAGGGTTTAGGATTCAGGGTTGAGGGTTTAGGGTTTAGGGTTTAGGATTCAGGGGTTGAGGTTTAGGGTTGCTTAGGGTTTAGGATTCAGGGTTGAGGGTTTAGGGTTTAGGGTTTAGGATTCAGGGGTTGAGGTTTAGGGTTGCTTAGGGTTTAGGATTCAGGGTTGAGGGTTTAGGGTTTAGGGTTTAGGATTCAGGG
>CAJNDV010034017.1:1358-11492 GCA_905221635.1 Symbiodinium sp. CCMP2456
CTGGCGGATGCAAGGTCTGGCCCCGTGTTGTGCAACGGTAGAGCGCAGCAACAGCGTCGTGATCACCAGTAAGAGCAACAGCAACCACAAAGATGCAACCACGGTGGGCACGACATGGTTGAATCATCACCATCACCATAAGAAGCATGGCTCTAAAGCAGCACCTGGTGTTCGTGTTGCTACATGTACCATACAGGCGGATGGTGCTTCAGGCGCCATGGTTCAACACATGGAACGGAGTTATCAAGAACTTGCGCCGGTTTGATCGAGAACAGGTCAGGATTATAAGGCGCCAGGTCTGACTGTGCATGCCAATCATGCCTTGCCCGGAATCCCGAACGAACTCCCACAGCTGCAAAAGCCCTGCGGCCAAGCTGCCCCTGCCTCCAAAGCTACAAAACTTCACAAGCACTCCGCTATCTCATGACATGAAAACTGCGGGATCTGTCCAGGCACCCTGGAAGCCAAATCTCGAAAGTGTGCACGCCGATCGTCGGTCTCACCCTGCCCTCCCCAAACAGTTGCCATCAACTGGCCGGAACAACCCAGGAAGCCTCTATAAACCCGAAACCTGGAATTGACCGGAAGATGAACCACGTGCGCACCTCTTCTGTAGCTTCGAGGCCCTCCGTTCAGGCGGACATGATTATTGATCGAATTTAGGGGCGCAGGGTTTAAAGCTCTATGCCTACACGCAGACTGCATCAGGCATCGTGGTTCATCTCTGCGCAGGTATGGGCTCACTATACGCGCCTCATCTTCATCTGTGGTGGCTCCGGTGCCAGCTCGGTGCTGTCTGAAATCTTGCACCTTGCACTGTCTTGGCTGATCCCTGGTTCCAGAGGCTCGTGATGTGGTAGCCAGCCCTGCATACGTAGATATACACAGACAAGACTGTCGCACCCGAGGAACGGTTTTCTTGGAATTGCACTGTTACTGCTCTTCCACCCCGTATTGCTGGTGTGCGTACACCTGTCTGAAGTAGTAGCTATAACTCAGGCGTCCCCAGGTAGACTAAACTGATTACACTATTATTGCAGTTGCATTAACAGTCGCAGCCAAGAAATAATCCTAATTGCCCGAGCCCTGGGTGAAAACCCTGAACCGAGCGCAGCCCCACCGGCCACCGGCCTGGGCCCAGCCATCCTGGCAGACAGGCACTTGGCAGCTTCTGCAAACCTGGGCTCCCTTCTGAAGGGTAAGTCTCCCTGGGTTTGGGATGTAAGTTCAGGATATCGAGTCGATGGAGCGCCAGGGCAAAAGAGATATGAATAGGATTCTGGCCGAAGCAAATGAAACAAAAAAGATCCTCATTGTCCATGAGCTTGATCTTCGAGACCATCACCATGGTCTCAGGCGTGGCGGCCGCCGCGGGGGACCTTGGTTTTCTGGGGCTTCGTCAGGGGAGCAAGTGCAAGGAGCCGTAGGTCGGGGGAGACCCCTTCCGGTTTTCTACGTCTTAGCTTCTTAAGGCTTGCTGAAGTAGTGTATTATAAGGGGTAGGGTTTAGGGTTTAGGTATAAGGGGTACTTACAATTACGACATACTATGATGGCACAATGCCGACGACATCTCACACCTCGCTACCCGGGGCCAGTCTCTAGGCGGCTCCGGAGTCCGGGCTTTGAGACCAGAAACGAACCTCGCTTCAACGTTAGGATTACGTGCGCTCGACGTTCAAAGCACTTTGGCAAAAGGTTGCATTCAGTGAGGCGTGCCGCGGCCAGAGCAGCAACAGCAGCAACAACGAAGGCTGAAACATGTGCAGTAATGACTAATGAGCAGGATTGCGGTCATGGTTCGAGGAAGAACAAATATTTCATCATAGTGCCGTGGCTTCGGTGTACGGCTTCCAGGTAGGTGGTGCGGTGCATGTTCGGACTGAGCTCTTCGGGCTGCGACGCCAAACTAGATGCAGACACAGACGAATAGCTCACAACGACAGCGACAACAGGGAGGAAAGACAAAAACGACAACCACCACGAATCGGCAGCACCAACGACGACGACAACCAACAACCATAACAACATAATCAACGCCAACAGCAGCAGCACCACAATATGCAGCAGCAACAAGAAGACCAAGAGAACCGAGAACCTTCACGCCGCTCCCAGTTTCATGCTAGGAACTCAATTTTCTTGACACTCTCTGTGCTGAGTCCGGCACGGGCGTCCCCGGAAGCGACTAAATACCATGCTGCTCCTGAGCAGGACGCTAACTCGGAGCATAAGAGTTGGGATCTTGGGTGGAACAAGCTACAGCCGAGAGAAGCTGTGAAAGCAACAATCAACCGCCGTCGTGAAGGCCTCTCTGAAAAACAGGAAGCCCGAAACCCCAAACCCCAAACCGCTTTAACCCCAAGGTGTCCCCAAACCATAAACCCTCAACCCTACATCCCGGACCATTAACCCAAACCCCAGTCACTCCGGTCGGCAGTTTAAGGCTTGAGGGGCTCGAGGCCTGGGATTCGTGGCTTAAGGTGCGGGTCCTATGGGAGATACTGAGGCGTCGTGTTTAGGTTGCTATAAGGCAGTATAGCGAAAGGTTACTGTGAGGGTCGCTAGAAGCTCGCGAGGAGGTCGAAATCCCAAAGCATCGAAACGACAGAAGTGAGTGCGAACTGTGAGCCCAACCCAGCTGCCATCGAGGTACCTTTGCTTGGCCGCAGTGCTTTTCGGCCGGAACAACTCGTGGACCCCATGCACAGCTTGAGCACGAATGGAAACACACAGAAGTCTCCGGGCAATGCACAACATCAGATTTGGACCTGGATTCGGTCTCGTACTGCGCTCGGGGCTTCGGGGGATTGTGGGCTTGAGAAAGCTGTGGGGTCTCGAAAGGGCGATTCGTGGCTTTGGGCTCCGAGTTTGCTCTTTTGCTCCCCTTGCCGCCATCCTTGCCGCAGGTGAGAATGCTGACTCTTGCCAAGCGCTTTATGCGCTTTCACGCACTGCGACCTACAACCCCTCCGAACCCTAAGTCCTAACCCGCATCTAGTCTTGGTCTGTTTAACTTTACCGGACGCCCTACTGAACCAAAACCCTCGGAAACTCCCACACATTAAACCCATAAGCCATAAAACCTGAAGCCTACACCCCCATGCTCTAGACCCTATCTTCAAAAACACGTAAAGCCTAATCCACAAAACCTCCCACCGAAAGCGATGCCCAGCGTGAATTTCTACTCCGTGAAGCTTTTGATGGGGCTTGAGGTCTAGCTTTAGGAGTTCAGGTGCTGTGTAATTATGTGTCAGTCTTGGGGTTATGGCATGCTATACAGTGTTGTACCTCCAATATACTGACGAACCGCAAGGGGGCTTCCAGGATGCATGTTTGAAGGCCTGGAACAGTGCGGGGACGACCTTACGACAACACCAACCTCGACAGGCCCGAACCCACAGAGCCCGCCCAGAGCCGTAACATGGGGGTGCCGAAACGTGTAGAGAAAGTGTTTGCGGTAGATCATACGATACTTACGATGCGGAACCCTCGAAAGCATGAGGACTTATGGGGCTCAAAAGAAGGGCAGGGCTGCCTTCATCTTTGCCCTAACACCCGAAACTTGAAGCCTCGGACTTTAACTTAGGCCCACGGCGTCTACGGTTGGGAGTTTGGGTTTGGGTTTAGGTTTAGGCCAATAAAGGCTGTAAGGGAAGCTTTGACAAACCTGGCTGAAAAATGGAGATAAACCTGCAAGACACTACTCCGGTCATGAAGGAATAACCGTCAGCATGACCATCATCACAAGTAGTAAGGAAAGCAGTGGCAAGAATGATTAACCAACAAAGCACCGTCAAGAGTAGACGTTCAACCAACTTGCCCGAACCCTTAACCTACCTAAGCCCTAATTTCAAACTTCCCTGAATTACAGACTTCCTAACTCCTAAAACCACCCACTTCGCTGACCCGCGGCTGCTTTGCAGCGCGAGCATCCTGCGAGGGGTGGTGGTGACAACCGCTACGAAAAGGCCGCAAACCATCTCCTCCTTGGTCTTTTTGTTTGGGTTTCTGGGCTGAGTTGTCCTTCGGGATGTCTGAGGGAGACTTGCGCGTGATGTTGGGCGTTGGGGCTATCCGCCCTGGCGACATGGTCCATGCGGCCCCTCCGATTCTACTGGGAACTACTCCTATGCCCAAACTCGGAAAGGAGCAACAATGACGAAGGCCGAAAACCGTCGAGCAGAGGCAACAGCTTTGCATGCTAGTCCTTGCAAGTCTTCATCTGCCTTGTCGTGCCACAAACGGGGCACTTAATGCACGAATCTTTGTCCATGCCAGGCACCTAAGCATTGGGATCCACGGGCTCATAGGGCTCTTCCACTCTGCGAGTAAGCGGGTGCTCCCCGAAAGCCCTCAAAATTTCGGAGCCCCAACCCCGAGCCTTTGAGCCCACGGAGCCCGTAGAACCCGTCTCCGGACATCGTTCACTCCTTTGAGCGACCCACTTTGGGTGCGCTTCGTGAGCCAACGGAAACATTGCGATCGTCCAGGAAATCCACCTCGGGCACATCGGGATTTACGGCTTTGTGGCTCCGGTTCGGGGTTTGGAGTTTAGGCTTTATGGGGTCTAATCGGTTGTGTTGTTACAGATGGTACTACGAGCTTCTTCGGATCCTTGTTGTGCTCTGCGCCGGAGCTTGACAACACAACTTTGAGCCACCGGACACCCTAAAGGCCGCACCAGTCAATTTTACGGGTTTAGGGTTTGGGTTTAAGTTGGCCCGGGGTTTTAGAGTCAACCTCTGAACCCCAAACCCGCAAGCCTTACTCTAACCGTAGAAGTAAAGACTCTCGAAGGAGTGGAAGCTTTCTGAGCCTTGCAAAACTAAAATCTCGCGGCCAGGCACTTCCTAAACCAACGAAACACGGAAGGCCATTGCAACACCCTGAACCCCTTAACCCTAACCTCAGGACTCAGAAAGAAATAGGCCAAACCTAACACTAAACCCTACAACTGAAGACCTCTTAAACCTTTGAGCTGCTAAGCCTTTAAGCCTTCAAAAGCCTCGCGACAAAAGCTGAAGCCAAAGCGCCCATACGCCCCCAGACATCAACTCCTGGAGTTCCTCAGCGATGTCCCCTTCGCTGTAGCCGTTGTCGCGCACCTTTCTCAAATGGGCGTGTAGGGTATAGGTCTTCGGGGTTGACTCTGAACCCCTATAGCAACCCTGAGCCGGTAAATTGATCTCCATAGGGAGGTGTGGGGGGTTCGGCGCTTCGGGCTTTGAGGCTTTGGACTTCGTGAGTCTGCCGGTTTCAGAAGCTGTATGGGTGGATTAGGGCTCGTGGCACTGTGCACACGCAGGTACCAGGTGTCAGGGGATGTTCAAAGGCACAGGGTTCTGAGATACGTTGCTGCGTGAGCTTAGGCTTCAAGCTTTTCCGATGGAGCCTGAAGGCTGAACTCTTGCACACTCACCCTCTAACCAGTACCAAGCGTCTGAATGGTTGGACTGGAAAAAAAGTCCGATAACAGTCTCTAATGTAGGGGCCACAATAATTAGAATAGGATTTTGGGGTATATTACACTATAATTATAATAGGGACCCCCCCCAAAAAAAAAAATAGTCAAATAGTATAGGTAATTCTTTTTAAGCCCCTGTAGTAGAGTCGTGAAGCCCCCGACCCCCAAGATCCTCACAATCCTCCCAGCCTGCTGCCAGAAATGACGCCACTCCGACGGCAGGATCTCCCCGTCGTTGTTCTCATCCACCTCCAGGGCTTTGGGGGGCTCTAAACGGGCCCTGCCGGTTTCGTGCCAGCTTAGATGATCAAGTCACTTAAAACTTGGTATGTGCAAGGCTTGAATGTGCGTCGAGGACTGCACGGGACAGGAAATCTGGCATTACCCAAAGCCCAAACCCTCAAGCCTCAACCCCGAAACCCCTACCTCACCCGAAGACCCAAACCCGAAGGAGATAACCCTCAACCTTACACCCTCCGGGCTCCACGATCCTCCCTGCTCCTTGGATCGCCCTGTCTAAGGGTTTCGGGATTTGGGCCCCAGCCTCCGAAAACATGGCAGACGCGCTGATTTTGCCTTGGTGTCTCAGAGACTGGCTACTGGGGATCACAAGCCAGTTAATTATGGAGGAAGGCCAGTGCAACAGGAATTGCTCCTACCGGCCCATAGTACCAGGCTAACATGGGTCTTTGCCGCCAGCCCTCCTAAACTCCCCAGCACTCGTGGAAACCGTCACAGGAAAATTCAGAAGCTGCGATTCCAATCGGTCACCCTCAAGCCCTGGATCCCGAAACCCTGAACGTCGCAGATGTCCGAACTCTCTACACCCTAAACCCTGAAACCTAAACCCCGATAGAATCCTATAGAGCCTAATAACAACCCCTAAACCCTGAACCCAGCCAGGCCGCCGAATCGGCTGAAGAAGTTCTGGGCCTCAGCCTTGGTAAGGCGCCTCGGGAGTCAAATTTGGCACTTGGGCTCGGAGCGATTTCGGCGATTCGGCTTTAGGGCTTAGTGTTTAGGGTTAGAGTTTAGGGGGGGCTTAAGAATTAGAGCTTAATGTCTTAAGTTTCGTTTCGGTGACACGCAGAGGGTGCTCAAAAGATGAAGGAAGAACGCACGAACGAGCGAGCGAACCCCGCCACCCCAACTTCTTCGCCCGAGCATCCAAATCATCTTCCCGGAACCGGTACGTGAGCAAAACTGACCAAACCCATGCGCGAGCTACGGACAACATCAGTACAAGGGTGGCTGTGGCGACTCAGCGCCGAACGCTGTTCCTAAGCCAAGCCCTAAGCAAAAGCTTGAGGAAACCCTCGGAAACTCCTGATGCCATGCCCTGAGCCGGTGGCCCATCCGCGTTCTCGTCCATCTTCTGGTAGAGGGCCTCCACTTTTCGGAGAATCCTCGTGGAAGTCTGAGCTGAGGTTGAGAATTCAACCCTAAACCCTAAACTCGGTGTGAGCTACCCACATTTGCATGTAGCCAGGTCCCGGTAGGGGGCTTGGGCTCTCGAACCACTTTTGTGGCCCAGGGACGTCCGTTTACTCTAGGGGTCTGAATAATGGGTGTATGGAATATCCTTACAGTCCACATACGCGCATGCGTTCATATACACCGAAACACGGTATTAAGTAATGAGGCCCTGTCAGAACCCACCCCAAAAAACAAACTTAAAACCCCATCATCAAGCCAGTAAAACATCCTATCACACCCTATAACAACCGGACAAAAACCCCAAATGAATCCTTAAAAT
This sequence comes from Symbiodinium sp. CCMP2456, assembly GCA_905221635.1. Lineage (NCBI taxonomy): Eukaryota > Dinophyceae > Suessiales > Symbiodiniaceae > Symbiodinium > Symbiodinium sp. CCMP2456. Next base: position 8,578 of record CAJNDV010034017.1, read on the forward strand.
ACCCTACACCACCCCAGCAGCCCGACACACCTGCTGGGCCGGGCACTATGTTCAGAGCGTTTGCTGGGGCGCCGGCCACGGGGAGAGGTTGCAATCCTGCACGGAGGAAGGGGCAATGAGGGGCTCAGCCCCGTAGATGAGACCACAACATAAGGATTACAGGCTTGACTCGAGACGGACAATGCACTTGGTGAACACCTGCCGCTGAACTGCCAGGGCTTACACCCTCACCCTCACCCACAAGAACTATTCGAAGCCAGACGAAGCCACGTTCCCAGAACTTGCACGTCCCTTCAGCTCCGCGTACATCCGATTCAGCAAAACCGATGCATCATCAGCAAAAGCGGTACATGATAGTACATGTCCAAAGGACTCCCTGAATGGACTCCAGTCCATAAGCCCGACACCACGAATCACAAAGGACGAGAACTGCCGCTGAGCCAGCTTTTCTGTTAATGCTGCCATTATGCCGGTGCTGCTGCGGCTCATACTCCATCCTGACTACTTCCTTCAACCCTTCTCAAAGCCTCCGAATCCCAATCTGCACCCCGAAGCCGGCTCTCACATGTTCGAAACTCGGAACCCCGAAACTCAGCCTGCCAGACCCTGAACGACACAAAGCTTCAGGATTCCAGAGATTGGGTTCGAGGACCCTCAGCACCGAGCCCCACAATGCCAACGCGCTTTGATCCCCAAACCACAGACCTTTCAACCTCTATAAAACCCTAAACCCTCAATCTTACAGGATCCAGTATAGGAATCCTTAAAGAACCCTTGCCCTTGCGAGCCTTGGGCTCGATTCGCCCTGCCTCAGGCCTCTGGTTGAGACGGCTCGGAATCTAGCGCTCCGGGTTTGGAGGGTCGGGGTGAAGTTGTGGGCTTTCGTTTGGCATGCAGGGCTTCTGCCCGTTGCAACCACAACTGCCTTAGACTATTGCCGCGACTTGCTGCATTGCTGTATTGCGGCTGTTACATTCGCAGAGAGTTTCGACGACGACGACGACGACGACCACGACCACGATACCTCGGGTGGCTGCTAGGTTCCTGACATACAACCACCGCGGCACCATGTGATTCCAGCTGCTGTTGGCAATGTTGGCTCTGTTACGACGTTGTTCTGATTGTCGTCACTAGCAGTCACTAGCACACTCTCTGTCACCGTACTACTGGCAGCCTTCATGCGAGCTACTGTAAAGCACAGCTCGAGACTGTACACCACCAAGATACAAAAGAATCGCGAATCTGAGGGGCCAGCGGCATGTACCCGTGGCGGCTATTCCCGCTCAAGCTCCTGGCGCTTTGTGCAGCCGCAATCCTTTGTGCTGTTGCGGAACCCCGGAGAAACCTGACCTACAAGCGTGCGAGCCAGAAACAGCGTACTTGGCTTGCACTACTATTTCTGCCACCACGGCACTGTCAGCGGCTTGTGACTTCTTGTATGACTGCCGTTTATGAATATCCTGCTACTGATGATGATGATGATGAGGAGGAGCGAAGGAGCTCGAGACGAGAATGCGGACTTTGTGTCGATAGGAATGCTGACGAGGAAGATCCATGGGGTCGCACCACTGACTGATGTTACGGTCGCGGGGCCCCTGTACACGTAACAAAACACGAGCGTTCGGTTCACGTCATTCGACGATTCCTTGGGGTCACACCACTGACTGGCGTTGCAGTCGTGGGGTCCCCGTACACGCAACCATGGCGATGGCTCCTGCTGCTCCTCCTCCTCCTCATCATCATCCTCATCATCCTCATCATCCTCATCCTCCTCATCCTCATCATCATCATCACCATCACCATCACCAGCATCATCATCAATCCTCACCCGCACCACGGTCACCACCATCATTATCATCATCGTCATCGTCACCATTATCACGGCCATCGGCAACATGCCAACCAACTGCCGACCGCGTGCATTCCTTCATCCATCTATCGCACGTCGTTTGTCTCATTGTCGTGTGGTGACGTCACGACCTAGGACCCAGGCCCACCGGCCCTTAGCCTAAGCTGGGTCTAAACTCCTAAATGCTTAAGCCTAAACTTTACACCCTGCACATTGGGGCAAGCGGCTCACGACGCTGCTCCGAGAGCTCTGCGACCTGGCAGGAACGTTGCATCAGGACTCATAGACGTAGCTTTTGGCTTTCGGTGCTCTCGTTCCAGGGGCTTTCATTTTAATTGTGCAGCACCATCTCCGAAGAGCGAACCTTGGGCGCGAAGGGGGCTTTCAGTTTCGGGCCTGGGATTCATCTTCTATGCTGCGGCTCAAGGCCTCATGCCTGAGCAAAATCCTTTGCCCTCATGCCGTCAGCTCCGTCGCTGGTCCCTGTACGTAGGTTTAGCATGCATGTCCTCCACCGGCAAACATACTTTCCTCCAGAGTCGAAGCCAGACTCCGAGCCCGAGCAAGCCAAATCCCGACAACCTGAACCCGACCAGCCCTTCCCAAAAAGGAAACAAAGGGAGTGCCGTGGAGGTGTCAACGCGGCTGCACTCTGAAAGACAAGCCGGGCAAGCCGGTGTTCCCATCCGGATAGACCCATTACCATCCTGCGGATGCTGCAGGGGTTTCTAGGGAGCTTTACAGGCCGCTTCAGGATCTGTAAGCATCTCGCCGGGTACGCCATAAGAGGTTGGGTTTAGGTTTGGGGCTTTTTTGGTGAATCAGGCTAAAAACACTAAAAAACACTAAAACCGAAAAAAAAAAAAAAAAAAAAACCTTCAAAAGCCTCAACCCCAAAAAGCCCTTCAAAACCCCCTAGACCCTATAAATCGTAAGAGCAGAGCCAGCTTTCTCCTGGCTGCTGCCGTTGAAGCGCAGCGACTTCAGGCTCGACCTTGATCTTCTCAGCTCACTACATCGGCGTACTTAGGAGGGGTACTGGGGTTGGGGTTTTGGGTTTAGGCTT
>CAJNDV010034017.1:14004-31995 GCA_905221635.1 Symbiodinium sp. CCMP2456
ACATGTATACATGCACATACACACATACATACATACATACATACATACATACATACATACATACATACGTACGTACGTACGTACACACAAGTATTATGCGTGCATATGTATGTATGTAGGTAGGCAGACACGCAGATAGGCGTGCATGTATGCATGCGGATACATGCATGTATGTGTAGATGTCTGTATGTATATAGGAAGATATGCGCATTGCATGAAAACATACGTATATAAAACTATATATACACGTATGTATGTATGCAGTTACGCATGTATGTATGTATGCATGCATGCATGCATGCGTGCATGTTTGTATATATGCCTGTCTGCATGTATGTATGCACATGCCAATAAACAATCATACACGTGTGCGCAGTACGAAGATGCAAGTGATTGGGCTGCCTGCGCATCCATCCTGGTCGGTATGTGTATGTATGCATTCGTGCATCACAATGTATGCTGTGCAAGCCCCCAGGTAACGGAGTCTGGTAACACTACATGCTACTGCAAAGGCCGCGGCAATGTCATTGAAGCTTTCCCGCTTTAGGCTGGTCTCCGATGGCAACCAACCTTCAGCAAGAAGTAAGAGCAAGAGACTCAGCGGTAATCACTAACAAGAGCAAAATACGGAAGGTCCAGGTTCCAACAAGTGAATGTCACTGCAGGCTCAGGCTTGGACAAGTGGTCGTCCGCGGCTGCATCGCGGAGGCGGGGCTCATGGACCCCCCGGGCGTCCCCAACCGGCTGCGGAGGACGTCACTCTCAGCTCTTTGCCTCCTTGCCTTTTCATCCCAAACAGGTTTGTAGTGCTTGGAGTTAAGGCTTGTTTAACTGCAAAGGTCGCAATGCTGACTTCGAGATCTTCATAGCACCGATTCATACGCAGTCATGACTGTTTATAACTTTTACCATGGCTGATAAAGGCGGTGCCATCTTCTTGCTAGTGGCACTGATTCTGCTAGCTGTAGTACTATGCTCAACATCATCACCGTGGTTTTCCTTCTTGACCACATGCCTTTACTACGCTTGAAAGCTTCACAACACAGTCGACCCCAATCTAGACCCTCAATATTCAAGGCCTGCATTCCGAGCTTGGAAGTTTCAAGTGCTTGACAGCGCTCGCAAAAAAAATCGAACTTCGACACTCGCATCAGCACATCTCTGTATTTTTTTTGTTCATGACGAGTCGCGCCGTCACTCAAGCCGCCCAGCTTCGCCGCCTTGAGGATGGGTTGGTTCGATCTGTGAAGCTTTGCGGGGCACTGAATTCTGTTGGTTCAAGGCTTAGACCCTAAACCCTAAACCCCTAAACCCTAAACCCCCTTGAGGGGTTGGCTTGCGCTTGGGGCCTTGAGGTGATGGCCTCAGCTTCGCGACTTCAGAGCTGCCGGGGAAAGCCTGAAGCTGGGGGCTGGGATGCCAAAACGGATAATACAGGGGCCTTAATACTTAGAATAGGGTTTTAGGGCCATTTACACAGTATTCATAATAAGGAACCCCCAAAATATTATAGGTAATCATTAAGGCCCCTACATTAAACCCCAAACCCCACCCCCTGCCGCCCAAATCCCAGGACCCACCAGCAATTTTTAGCTGTTGAGCTCCCGGCGCCGGGCCGTAGATTTCTTTGACCCTCGCCGGGGCTACCCGAGCCGCGTCCGGAACCTCAAAGCCAGGGCGGAGCTCAAGAGCCTGAGCCTTGAGGTGGTAGGGTTCGGATACTGTTTCTGGGTTCATGGAAATTTTGGAATGACCGCAGTAGGGTTGTGGGGTAGACAATTCCATCATGAATGAAGAACGAAGCTGGGAATGTTCGAAGCCTCCGAAGCGCGGACTTTAGCCTATGTACTATTCATTCAGAGGGTCTGACCATCTTCCCAAACGGAACAACCTCCAGGATTCTGACTTTCATCGCATGAGCTGGGCTGCTTTACAACGCACGGCACTGGAAAACACAACACGAAGGCCCACAGATGCGCTCGCTGTGTCTAGGGTTCAAGGGCCCCTAAACCCTAAACCCACAACGTTAAACGCTAGACCGGCTCTTTTTCCACTCTGTCAGCCTATCGAGCACAAGGCTCGAGCGAAAACTGGCGTCTGTCGCCTCGCAAGATTTGAAAAGACATGCTGTAAAGTTGGGGCCGCCAATCCGGCAGTACGACAAAACAAGTTGAGCTGAGGAAAACACAACTCGCTGTACACCCAACCTCGAATCACACCTTCTTCTGGCGGGATGGATCCCGGCAGAGGTATTTTCGCATGGTATCCTTGATATCGTCGTCCTCAGGCTGCCATCCTAGAAGATCGCGCGCCCTCCTGGGTACCGCTCAGGATTTAAGGTTTGAGGGCACCACAATCTGGAATACTACCCGCTGTCCACATGAGCCGCACAACCCACTGCAAATGAAGAGCCTGTGAAGATGCACCCTGGGAGGCCTGAAAAAGAAAAAGAACTCGGTACACAAACAGGAGCAGCTGAAAATGGAAATCGAATTCCAATGTTCCTGCCGGGTGTCTTGTTGGAAAAGACGTATGTACGTTGCGTGAAGTTCAGGCTCACGCGTGCAAGGTATGGGCTAAGCAGAGCTTTGCCGAAGATGCTGCACCAGGTCTCGTTAATGCCAGCGAGACACGACACGACTTTTGCTGGCACAGGCTCAGCAGGAGGATGTCCCCAGTAGCTTTTACCATCCTTCTCAGCTTCGCTGCCCATCATGTGTTTGTATTGAATCCCCTTCCCAGCAGACAAGTTGATGATCGTTGTTTGCGGCCTCTGAAGAGTGCCGTCTGCCTTGATTAGCTCATTCACGGCCATGATGTGACCAAGAGCAACGGCATCAACACCCACCATGTCTAGCAGGCATTCGCCATTGCTCTTCCCCTGAATCCATTTGTTGTCTTCACCCTTGGAGCGCTTGTCGTAGAGCACCTTGTCACCTTGAGCGCTGACTACGACAGCTCTTTGGAGGGTGACTAGACTGTTGAAGTGGTGCCTGCTGTACTCGCCTTCGTCCTACGAACTGGCGGTGGTGATGGCAGCCCACCATCAGTAGTAGCAGAGTCGCAGTCGCAGTGGAAGCAGGAGTGGGATTAGCAGCAGCAGCAGCAGCAGCAGCAGCAGCAGCAGAGGGAGTAGTAGTAGTAGTAGTAGTAGTAGTAGTAGTAGTAGTGCTGCAGTACTAGTCGGAGCAGGAGGAGTCTCATCTTTGCTCTGGAAACATATCGCTGCCAGCCCAACACCCTAATTCTACCCGAAAACACCCCGAGCCTGAACCGAAAACCCCAAAAGCCCCGAGCCGGGTCGCCTGGGCCAATGATCCCTGACGGCCGCACAACCGCGGTAAAGAACCCCGTCGCATGGGCCGCGCTGACGATCTTTTCTGCTGCCACCTGCTACAGGGTGTAGGGCTTAGGGCCCTTACCCTTGTGAGCTATAAGGCTCAGAAGCTTTTAGGGCCCGGGGTTTTAAGGGTTTCCTGGTGTTCGATTTTGCTTGAAATAAGAAGCCTTTCAAGCGCCCGGAAGGGCTCCAGGGTTCGGAGCTCCAGAGGTTTGCTGCGGGCTCTGGGACTGAAATTTGGGTTCGAAGTTTCCCAAAGCTGGTTCCTGTTTGGGTTTGGGTCTACTGCCAAGCCTCGAAAAATCTGTGGCTAAAGCATGTTGGAAAGGAGCAAAGCCCTCAACCACGTGAAGGGAGTTCGAATCTAGAGGTCCTTGAGGCTAGCTGTGCCAAGTCCTACATCTCACAGCCCCACAGGCCCTGCACAAGCAGTTTGACATACCAACAAGAACTTATCTACAGCTTCTTTCACTAGAAGCCACTTTGCCTTGCCTTGGTGGTCGTGTAAGTGTCCATGTTCACAGCCGGATATGGCACATCCTCATCGACTCCGTCAGCCGGCGCATCGTTCCTTGGCCCAAAGCCCGGCTCCGATAGCGGAGAAGGTAACACAGGGGCCTTAATAATTAGAATAGGGTTTTGGGGTCCATTATACTATTATCATAATTCATAATAACACTCATGCAATGCAGTCGTTTCTTTTTCCTTTCCATGGGCGATCCCATAGTGCTTTGGTAACCTCAATCATGAGGCCCGCCACTGCTGACCGGTATCGACCGGTATCCACAGCTGTCACAGCTAAACACAGCAAGCTGGGATGGATGCTGGTATCACCAAGGATAACCCCCAGCATGCAACACCTTCTCGCGGATCCCGCGGACCGGGAACTCGAGGGTAAACTCACCTCCGCACCCCACTCGGGTGCTCCGTGGTGTATACTCCCGGCATATCTATGCCACTCCGCAACCAGGGAGCTCTCACAAAGAGTACACCGGCGTTCTCGCAACTCGGTGCAGGAATTTCTAGGGAGGGCAGAGCCCTAATTTAGGGAGGGAAGGGTGTATCTTGGAGTGTTCAGGGCTATTTTGGCTTGATAGGAAATGGCAGCGGCACAAAACAAGGTGCTCATGTTCAGCAAGCAAACATTCGCACACACAAGCCAAACTGCAGCAAGAATGGTTTCAGCTCACCAAGCCTGCCCGAAGCACTAAGCAGGACAACATTCATGCAATGCAGTCGTTTCTTTTTCCTTTCCATGGGCGATCCCATAGTGCTTTGGTAACCTCAATCATGAGGCCCGCCACTGCTGACCGGTATCGACCGGTATCCACAGCTGTCACAGCTAAACACAGCAAGCTGGGATGGATGCTGGTATCACCAAGGATAACCCCAATGCACTACTCCCAAAGCACTAACCGGCCAGGAATGAGAAAATAACCGACTTGAACTGGAAAGGAAAGCGCCAGAAGAAGCAGAGAACCTCGCTGCGATGAGCTAAGAATCCGTGGTTGCGATGCCAACTGTCACGCAGACCTTCGCGAGAGATCGCGTCTGTCCAGTTGCTCTTACTCGGGATCCACTCGAACCAGAGGTTAGCTCGGAGGTGGAACAGAAGCAGATGGACGCTTTGAGCCATAATATCCAGCTCTTTGGAGTCACTTCGGCCTTTGATGAGGGCCATGAGCGCTGCGACGTTATCAACGAACCAAGTACCAGTGGTATTCCTGAACATGGATGGGAAGCAAAGAAGGCCGTGGAAGATCATAAGGAGTTCCAACTGGACAGTTTTTGTCTCTCCCTGATCCCAAAGGCAAAACACCTCTTCGTTGATATGGGCGACTGTGCCAAGACGCTGCCCTTGAGGAGAGACCAAAAGAAGTCCGCCAGAACCTTGCCTATACCCTTCTTGAGCCGCGTCACTCGCGGCAAGAATGCGAAAACTTCGCCGAGGCAGGACAGGGACTGCGCGGTCAGGACGAAGGGCCAAAATGGAATCGATGGTGTCGAAGGCCATCTCCAGATCTGAGGTAAGAGCAGACTCGCGCTTGGCGTGTTGCCTTTCCTTGATGGGGTTAAGCCCAGCGCGAGCTATCCTCCCAAAAGCTCCGAAGTCAAGGAACCCTAGGCAGCCGAACAACTTGGATGCTGTCCCCGGACGCAGCATGCCAGTACTGCGGGAAGTGTGGAGGATATCCTGCACCTTATCTATAAGCCTCTGCCTCACCCAAACAAGGATGTTTCCAGAACTCTGGACGGTGGAGAGGTCGTGCACCAAAGCCAAGAAGTCGCCACTCCTGGAAGGGGTCTGGCGTTTGGCCTCGGCAAACGGGTAACCAAAGAGTTGAAAGAGCTCCTCGACGTAACCTTGGCTGACCTGCGCCAAAGAGGAGAAATCCTGGCAAGTGACGTCATCAAAGTAACAAGAAAGAGGAAGGCACAACAGCCTGCGGCAGACAGATTGTAGCAGGAACGGAAGTCTGTTGAACGCGGATACGGCCAACGGAAGGCCGAACAGCATCCCGTAGTATCTGCGAAACCGTGGCTGCTTCCTGCGAGGATCGTAGTATGCTACGACGCACGCCCAACTATGGTTGGGTTGCATGGGGATCTTCCTGTATGCATGTGGAAGATCTTCACCGAAGGCGGAAATGCTGTCGGGCCAAGACTCGAGGTCAACTCCTCGGAGGGCAAACGCTTTTGCCAAGGCCTGGACGTGGAGACACGGCTGAATGGCGCTGCAGAATTGCAGGCGATTTCCATCGGAACTGTATTCGCTCTGAAGGCCCATGTGTGCGTCGTCGACGCAACGTTTCTTCCCCGAAGATTGTGTGATAACGAAACGTCTGACGAGACGGAAGGGTTTCCCCACGGATTTCACCTCTTCCCAACCCATGCTTGGCCCGCAAAAGCCCAGACGTTCGTCCTCTTCGCCTGCCTCGCACGCAACTTCGTCGTCGGGGCCTGGCTGAATTTGTTTGAGGATATGCTGGGCGTCGACCTCGCCATGCTGTGGGCAGTCATGAAGAGACACAGGGGTAGTAGGGCGGGATTGCCAAATGCCGCATGGATGGACCTGCCCAACTGCAGGAAAGCCTTGCATGAGGCCTCGGCAAAAAGATGTATCGGGCCACGACATAGAGCAGATGAGAGTGGAAAACAACGCAAGGTGAACTTGAGGGTTCACTCGTCTGACATCCTTGTGCTGAAACTCGCGTATCTGGTCGACGTTGGTTTGAGCCGGGAAGACAACTCGCGTAGAAATGCCATGGCATCAGAGCGGTGCTCGCTGACAGATTCGACGCCTTGCGACATATGGTATGCCGCAAAAGATACATCAGGTTCAACCGCTGCATCCCAGTCCAGCGGACATCCTCTGGACTGACAAACTAGAGCTTGCTCAAAGTGCTCCTCGGGTGTCTGGCCAAAGGGAATAACAGGAGGGAGAGCCGAGGCTCGGTTGACCGACGTGGATTGTGAGGCAGCGCTGGCGCGTTGTGCCATAGTGCAGCTAGTGCCGTGAAGGCCGGGCCCCAAAGGACCATCCGCGCAAAGTCCTTGCCACCGCAGCCACTGCGGGAAAGCCTGCAACACAGGCGAATTGATGAGATCCTCAATGTCAATGTACGGCCATGTCACCCGGGGGCCCCCGGCCAAACAACAAGTTGTGGCACGAAGCTACAATGGACGCTTGCGTGATTGGATACCTGATCGACGCAGGTATGGGAAGACCTGCCGCCTGCCGCCATAGCGAAGCGAACCTTCTGGGCGCGTCGATTGCGGCTACCCATGCGGGCCCGAGGCTGAGGCAAGGAGAACGCGGCAACCAGGATATCGCCGTGGCATGTATCTGCTAACCCGCAGACGCACGCCAGCTTCTTGCCACGGAGCTCAGGCAAACGTCGGGCCAAAGGAGACTGGAAAAGCCACTTGGATTAGGAATGAACAGTCTGCTCGGGGGTGCCGTCCCTACCCGCTTGGAATGGATTCTCCCAGCAAGTGACCGGGGTCCTGTGCGAGAAATGGCTATGGCCAATGTAGACGATATCGTCCGGCAATGGCACCCCGGCTTTCTGGATGTCCTGGATGCAAACACGCACAGGAGTACCGACAGACGCCAACAGACCAGTGTGTGTGGCCACTAGTTCCAGGGAATCGCCCCGCAGCGCGACAGCTGGTGTTTGCAACATCCCCCGCCAATCACCACTGGTATGAACCGGAGGGGAACGATGAATGCGGAACAAGGCAAAACCCTGGCTAACTGCCCAGTGAGATGCTGCTGCAACAATTGTAAGGCAGAGGCTGGGTGTGAAGTCTGCCTCTTCATCACTGGGAAAAACCTTGCCTTGAGCAGTATAGATGGGCGCCCACTCGCTTTCATCATGTATATGTGCACACACATAATCGGGGACTTGAGTCAGCTGGGGAATGCAGCGCCGAATGCGCTGGAACTTCCGCCTAGCTGACAGAAAGACGCAAGCATGAAAATCGAAATCAACCCACTGCCCTGACGAATGCATCCAACTCTCGCAAGGATCGATCCAACGGAGGCTGCGGCCTGGGTTCTCCCGAAAGGCGCCTCTCCCATTCTGCAGAAGCACCTGCTGGGTTGCCAAGAGGAAATCAGAACACAGATTATCAGAGGCAACTCTCTGCTCATCCCTGACTGACAAGGTCCGAGATCCCTCGAGGCTGTTTGGGAGACCGCAGAGGTTTCGGGGGGCTGGAACCTTTGAGGGGAAAATCCCTGATGCGAGACTTCGTGGAGCAATCAATAGCAGCTGATGACAGGTGGCAGGCTGGCGACACACGCCCAATGGCTTGCTGCACAGAACTGCATGTGACATCAAACCTTGAATCAATAAGGAAATCGGCAGGCTGCATAACATTCCACCCCGCAAGAGCAAAGGCGCGACTGAGAGGGCCACGGGGCCCTCTAAGAAGATCCAGAAACACTGGCACCTGGCACGGGGCATCATCAACATGAACCGTGGGTTCCCAAATTGACTGCAACTCGGCAACTAGCCGTGGAAAGCTGCTATACCCTGCAACTCAGGACAACAATGCAAAGACTCAGCGCACTCGCTGCTTCGATCCGAGCCGGTCGACTCCGACTCATCCTCGGGGGGCTCTCACGCCCGGGAGATAAACCGGCATCGATTGCCCGAGTGATCCGCGAACCACACACACGTCCGCTGCGGAACTCCACCGCACATCTGTGCTTGCCCTTTGGGCAACTATCGGCCTTGTTGCGGCACCTGCCGTCCTGAAAGTCGGGGCACAAGGGAGCGCCGTCGCGAAGGGTCTTGGCGAACTTTGCGGTGGACGCTGTAGCCGTCTCACGCCGCTGGACTCGTCTTGGCAGTGGGGGCGGCGGGGTAGTCGGCTCACGGGGCATAGCAGGGACCATCCAATGCGAATCGCGCTCGCGCATGATGGTCTGGATGATCGAGCCGAGGGTGCCCGTGCCGATAGTGCCCACTCCCCGCGCTCGGCACGATCCAAGTTCTCGACATACGACAGCTTCAACCCCTCGGGCAACTCCGAGGTAAGCCTCTCAGCACGATGCCAGTATTGGAGGAGGACACTCAAGGGAATCTGCACAAACTCCACACTCCGCTCGGCCGACTCCGACCCTGCCGGCACGGGCTCAACTGCCACTGACCCTGGGATGGCCAAAGCGTGGATGTAGAGGCGGAGCTGGATCAAGTAGCTGCGCCATCCTCTGCTGACGCTCGCGTCATCTTCATCTGGTTTCTCCGTCAGGTAAAGCGAGTCGGCGACCTTCCTCTTGCGGGCACCCCCCGCAGTACGCTGGTTCATCACCGAGCGCACATCCCAGATGTTCACGACATCCATGGCGCGCTTCGCGATGCACCGCTGCGCCTTAGTGACCCATTTGTCGGAAGGGGTGGCCTCGGGCGGGAACACCAGGCGGTAGCGCTTCCAGAAGGTGTCGCGGAGATTGGCCAGCTGTTGAGACGGGAGCACGTCTTCCTCCTCCAGCGAAACGCTGATATGCGAGCCTTTATCCTCGCGCTGTTGTTCCGCCTGGATCACTGCAGCCCAGGCCTGGCGAAGTCTCGCCTTCTGAAGGGGCTTGTTGGAAAGGGACCCTTCAACTGGTGTGAAGAAAACCGAGACGAGCTCTTCATCGTCCTTAACAAAGTAGCGGAACTCCGACAACGATGTAATCCCCACTTTGAGGATCTGTCACTAGACATCAAGGCCCGAAGGGACCCCCTAGGGGGTAGGGGTGGCTCCCCCCCCCCTACCCTAGGGGGTCCCTTCGGTAGAAAGACCGGGGCGGCTGCTACTCAGAAATGGCTGCGGGGATATCAAAACTGCGAGTAAATTCGCTCTCGCACACTCACCCTGGCACAGCAGTGAGTACTATTTCGCATCACCCTCGGAGTCCGCTCCAAGCCCTATGCGTTATACGATCGGACCTATAGGCTCGACTGCCTAGAACTCGCTAATCAACTGGGTCAACACCCTACTGATAGCGTGCGCCTCCTCCACTGGCGACCGGTCCGGATGGAAAACCAAGAGGAGCTGCTGGTAAAACCCACGGCGGCTCTCAAGGGGAATGTTCTGGGCCATCAAGAAGAACGCGAGGAGCAGGATTTTGGTATAGGGGGTCTCAGCGGGATCGTCGAGGGCAGTGCGCAACGACACGGGCAACACCGGTGCTCTCAATGTGAAAGTATACTCCCCAGATCCTCGATGAGAAGGCCTGCCCCGATTGGGATAACGCTCTCCACAGAAACGATGGTCACATCCCCTGCTGTGCCCCACATTGTCCCGACACCTTCCGCAAGAGAAGGTGGCCTCCATACGCAAGACGACGGCATCCTGGCGAGCTGCATTGGGACATGGCGGGAATAGGGATTACCTGCGGCCAAAGAAAAGGGGCTGAGGAACATCAAAAGTGTGCACAAGCAAAGCTGGAACCCTGAATATGAAGGTCCACACGGGCGGTTTTGCAACCGATTTGGGGTTGCTGCAGACCACCCCGAAACCCCAAAATCGGCCGTTCTTTTACCTTAGAAAAAGAACGCTCGTCCTGTCTCAAAAGAACGAGCAGGAGATCACTAGCCCAACGTTGTGTGAGCGAAAGAGGCCCTGGTAGGGCGGCTGGGGCAACCCACCCAGCAAAATAACAGGGTTCTCGCTCTCCGGCCGAAACCTCGCGCTCCGGCCTGCCCCCATGCCCAGGGTACTGCCATCGCTCACGCCCCAGCCTATCAAAGAGGGCCTCCTCCGACTCAACCGCCGGCGCAGGATCCTCAGAGAACCCCGGACGCCGGGGAACAAAGTCAGGCTGGTCTGGTCTACAACAGCCCGTGGCCGCTTCTTCGGAGCGACTTTCCCCGCTGCTGGAGCGGCAGCTGCGCGTACCCGAAGCATGGCGCTTGGTCAGGACTACCGGGACCACTGGCAACACAGGGCCCGAAAACTAGGCGCCGAAGAGCTGCGACCCGAAGGCGCAGAAGGCACAGGCTCCGCAACTGAAGCTCTGGGTGTCGACCACCTTTGCCCTGCAAAGAGGGGGGGCCTTCGCAGAGGCTATGCGCTTGCGACGCAAGAGAAGCCCTGCAGCCTGAGTCCTGACTCTGATGCACTGCTCCCTGGTGAGACCGTGCACTCCTTTAAGGGCGTAAACCAGACCATCGCCCTCCGTCGGCAGGGCAGCAACGGCCTCCTCCGATCTGGAAACAGCCAGTCGCACCATAGACTGATCCGCCGAAGCCCACGTATGCAACGCCTGGTCCAGAATGAGCTCCTTCAGGGTGAAGCGGAGGAGGTGCTTGAGCTGCTGGGCCTGGGCTTGTTTCGCGCGATGATAACGCCAAGGGGTGACGTTGCAGCCCGAGGAACCCGTATCAAGCCAGTTCCCAAGGGCGCAGACCTGAGTCGTGTCAAAGCCGGCCAGGAAGGAGAGCGTGACCGGCAACTCACGCCACGACTTCGAGGAAACCTTGGCAGCGTCACCGGCCTCAAGCAGAGGCGCCATTGCCAGAGACACCATGCTACGAATGGTAGAGGGCGGGATCTCCATGCCATCCGCAGAATTGAAGCCGACGCACTCAATGTCGGTTGGTGCTAAGCGCTTCGACAGAGCCTCCAAGTACCAGGCCCCAAAATCCAGATCTTCGACGATGCTAAAGCGGGGGCAGCTCCAAAGAAATCCGGCTCTCAAGTGCTTCTGCTTGCCACGCAGACACTCCCAGTACATGGTGTGGGCATCCATACTCAGCAGGCGACTCCGCTGCACGTGGACGAGCCGCACACACCCAAGCGCCTGTACCCAAGTGGCAAAGAAGGCGAGGAAGTCCGGGTTGCGGTTCCTGTAAGCAGATGCCAGCGACTCAGCAGCATAATCGGCTCAGCCACTGGTGCCTGCTTGGTCCCATGCCCCACTCCTGTAGCAGAAGCCCGCCGCATACTTGTGGCCAGGCCAAGGTCCACTGAAATGTGGAGCCGCCGAACCATAAAAGCCAGTGCAGGAAGTACTCGCGTCTTGGCCTTGCTCTCCATCACGAAGGACGCAGCTGCAACGGCTGTCAAACTATGGATCTCCAGTCCATTTCGGAGGCAGTAGGCTACGAGGTCCTCCCACGTGCGACACACTTTGCCCAAAGTGCTGGACTCTGTTCCCCGCAACACAGGGAACAGTACCTGGTCAACAATACCCTCAACATCAGTGCCCTGCAGCTGATGCGAGTATTTGCTGCCCTTGACCAGGATCTCACGCAGCTTTGCACGAAACTGTGCATTGGCCTCCAACAACGGAGCTGCACTCGGCGTACCAGGTTTGACTCGCCTAACACGGGGCAAGGGAGGAACAGGAGGTGTAGCCTTGGGCTTTGCAGGTTCGAGTCCCTTGGGGACCGAGGGCATCGCCTCGCTCCCTTGCATGTGGTACAAATCACGTACCTTACCCGCAAGCCCACTCTTGCACTCCTGGGATGCCACTTCCCATCCTGCTGCGACCACAGGTCCAGCCGCAGCCAGTGCTTCAGCCCTTGATGTGAAGAAGAATGCGAGCTCCTCTCGAGTCTCGATACCATTCGACTTCATGAACAACTCCATACCGCCACACGGTAGAAAAAGAAACTCCTGGCACTCAGGTATCTTGGAGTGTTCAGGGCTATTTTGGCTTGATAGGAAATGGCAGCGGCACAAAACAAGGTGCTCATGTTCAGCAAGCAAACATTCGCACACACAAGCCAAACTGCAGCAAGAATGATTTCAGCTCACCAAGCCTGCCCGAAGCACTAAGCAGGACAAGCAACCCCAAAAATCGTATTGTAACTATTTAGGCACCTATATCAGCTCTAGAATACAGCCCTAAACCCCTCAAGAATGCCTAGGCCGGTCACCCAACACAAAAATGCTAGACCGAACAACCTGAAACCCTGCTAAAATCTAGATCCTGCAAAACGAAAACAACCCCAAAAAAGATTTCTGTAAAGCAACCGAGCTTCGCCCCGTCCAGGATGCAGGTGGCCGACGAGGTATACAGGAAGCCCATGACGCCGTGCTTCTTGGCCATCTGCACGGAATCTTGGAGGCCATCCACCTAAAGAGTGACTTTAGGGTCTTTGCATCGCTTAGGGACTTTAGGCTCTAGGATCTAGGGGGTTTGCGGGGTCGGGGTGGGAATGCGCCTTCTAAGGCTCGGAAGCCAAGGTTGTCTTCGGCCTGTCGTCCACACATCCACGCCTGGTGGTCTCAAAAACGGTCGTGAGATCGCCATCGTCGCCATCACCATCAAATCTGCGATCGTCATTCCGGTCATCGTACTGTACTACATCATCGCTGCTCTTTTAAATGACTCCTCCAATCTTGCTGCCACTATTTATGACTGTCCTTATTAGTTGTTGTTACGATTTATCGATACAGTGTGAATACTCTCTCATTGTTGTGACTATGAGTATTGTCATTATTAGTGGTCGCCGTCGTGGTAGTAGTCGGAGGAGGAGGTGGGGGAGGAGGAGGAGAAGGCAGCAACAGTTGCAGTAGTACTAGGAACTAGGAACTAGCAGCACTGCGCTTAGTAGTACTTCTGCTCCTTCCTGAACTGTGTTCATGCACGTGCCCATTCTCTGATCCTGGTGCCTTGTTGCAAATGAGGAAGACGAACCAAGAGAGAAAAAAAGCCAACAACACAACGCATGTGTGCTCTTGGATCTCAAGATTCAGGGTGTCGGTCTCGAAAACTACGCGCCCGGAAACCCCATAAAACATAGTCCTAAAAGTAGGCAACCCGCAAAAGCCCTACACCACACTCATCTCCCAGCCACGTTAACGCGGGTGATGAAGCTTTCCGGGATGCCCAGAAAGGGGATGATCGATGCCAGGTGGATCGTGCCCTTGATAGGGAAGCCGCGGCTCTTCATGGCCTTCATTTAATTTAGGAACAAGAGAGTTAACGGAGTTGCAAGTTCCCCATCCCAACTGTAACTCCTGCTAGATGTGGGTGTCGAAAGGCTGGAGAGCTTGGCCTTCCGGAGCCTTGATCGCAACCACATAGTAGTTAGTTATTGTTGTTACTAGTTGGGAGGCCATTACACAAGGCTTCCAACGCCTGGCCTCGTAAATGCTTTCAATGTGCTTCGGCTCGCGCAGGTCACCGGTGAAGTACACCATGTCCTCTCCTGAAAACTGTCCGGGCTCAGGGGCTCGTATATCCCATTTTGGGTGAGATTTCGATCTGGTACAATTCAAGGACGACATGCCCTGAAGCTGAAGCCTGCGATCCTGAACATGCACTCCAAGAAGTATGTAGACTTTGAGCGGAATCCTGATTGAGCACCACCCTAAACCTTGAAGCCGTGAAAGGATCAACCCCTAAACCCGATCGCCCTTAAGCCCGTGGCCAAAAACCCATAAAACCCCCGACCTCATGGAACCCCACTTCGATCCAAGTGTCGCAAGTGCTTCGGGGGGTTAAGGTCCACGCAAACGAGGTTCAGGGCTGCCTCGCTGGGGGCTCGCAGGCTAGAGCTTTTGGGAGGGATCAGGATTCGGGGGAAGGGGGGGTTCAGGTTTGGGGGTTTTGATTTGGGCTTGACTTGCCCTCCAGTGGATACTCAGATACTCATAGAAGGGATTCAATTGAATTCTACTTATTCCTAGTACAAGACATGGATGCCCTGTACAGTACTGTTTCTTCTTGTCGCTACCTGATCAGGGGTGCACGCCGCCTTGTGCGTTGCTGCTGCCTCAACGAGAAGGTCCTGGATGCGGACCCCAACGAAGCCGCTGCTTCCAATCAGGAGCACCTCGGCTCCAGAGTTTGGGGGTTCAAGGTCGGTCTGAGGTTCAGGGGTTGCGGTTTGTGATTGGATTCGTGGTTTGGCGGTTGAGGCCTTGCAGTGCCAAGAGTTCTGCGGAGGGTTCCAGGCTCCGGAGTTACACTGCAAGGATGGCTCCGGGCCGAGCAGTGTGGGATCTCAGCTGCTAGCTGCGAGAGACACGACCCTTAAGGGACCCTAAGAGGAACCTTCAGGGTGTACCTAGGCCCTAAATTAGTTCCTTTTTGGGGTTCATATTTAGAATCCTATAAGGTAATCCCAAAAAGGAACTACCTTAGCCTTGGAGCCTGCTTTTTTGACAATGCCAAGACCTCGGCTCGGCAGGACACCCACTTTCTCGGAATTGGGTCTTTGCAAGGTTCTGGCCCCCTGGTCACCTTAAAGTAGCATGCAACAGCCACCTCTCTCCTGACTCGTCATAACTGAACCCTTCCTCACCCGAATGTGTTCCCATTGGACCGCCAAGGAACGGTTCCTTTCTCCTTCGAGAAATGCTTCTCCACGACAGTGGCGTGGTCATTCAGGGCCTCATGCCACAAACAAACATCCATCGACTCCAGCCCAAGCCTAAAGGGCCTAATTAGCCCTCCCTTGGGGCCGGGGGCCTTGAACTCGCCAAGGCGGGCCCACTTCGCCGCCACAGCAGCTTGCGATCTCTGGCCCGCGAAGTAAACTGCCGGTGGCACGGCAATCAAGGCTGCAAGGGCAAGCTCCATGATGACGAATCGCCCACCCTAAGCGCGAAGCTGTTTAGTCCGGAATGGAGGAAGCACTCTTTGCCTATTGGGCTCTGCGTTGTGAGCCGGCTGCCGTGGGTCTGAGCACAGACGGATGGTGTCTACCACCTGTTGCTCGCTCTCCTGTCCCAGTGTAGTCGACTACCCTGCAATCGCTCGACCAATTTTCACTGCTCAGCTTGCTAGAGTTGGCTAGATGTATCACTATAAAGCCAAGCTTGAAAAGAACAGGGTTGAGCGAGCATCAGCACGATGTCGTGACAGTCTCGGAAGGGTCAGACACTGCAGAGGGAAAGAGTCTTGCACACGAAGCTGGGGTCTGGACTTGGCGGCACCTGTCCTGCGCGGATTTGGTGTTTCAGGGTGTTTCTGAGCCTAAACGGTCCCACAAGCGCCCGAAGTACACATGCACGGAACTCGCTCGAGAGCAAAGACCGAGCAAAGATGGTGCTGCAATGTCCTTTTTTGATCGCTGATTCCGGCATCCTGCCTTGTGTTGTTTGTTTATACAAATGTCCTGCTCGGAAACTCCCGGGCAGGGTCATGATTGCAAGATGGCTGTCGAGAACTGTTCGCTGACCATCTGGAACGCTTTTCGAGGGCCTCGAACATCGATGAAAAGGTTATGACCGGATTTCGGGAGATCATACACTCCGCGGATGGGTCTGTGTATGTTCCAGGTTGCTGAGGCCCTCAGGCTGCAACGAATTAAGTGATTTGAAGCCAGTGCGCCCAGGACGGGCACCGGCTCGCCTTGCCTTGCGAAGGGGCTTGGCCGTCTGCTCTCTCTCTGCTGGCGTCTTTGTCCCACAGTCGGTCAGGCTGGGGTTGTCATCGGCTCGTTCTCCCGCTGCTGGACAAAGATGCTGTACTCGTCTCCAGTGAAGAGAGCCCTGCAGATACCATCGGCCTCCCGAATCTGGTCGAGCTCTTTGCTCAGGCACTTTGCCCACTCCGCAGCCATCGCAGCGGCGAGCCGCCTTGTAAGCTTCGATGGCAGATTTCAGCTTCTGGTTTGCGATGAGTTTCTTGCCCATCTTGCTGCGCGTCTGAGGCGAAGTGCCCCGCTCCTGCAGCCAGTTTACGATCGCCTTCCGTTCGTAGCTGAACTTGTCTTCAGCCGTCACGGGATCCTCCATCACCTCCCCCGTGATCGGGCAAAGGAAGTCCGCCAACTGCGGCTGCGAAATACCATCCCTCCGGAGGAACTCCGGGAGCTTGATCATGGTAACGACCGCTGAGGTTGGCCCCAATTTGAGAGCTGCAAACGGCGGTCTGATCAACACCGCTGTTCGCAAGGTTGGCATTCTGAGAACCACTCAATTAAGGTGCCCTATCCCTACCAAGTAGCTGCTCTGTAGAAGCTGGTGACCCTGCTCCCCACCTCCACACAAGGTACTGGCTCGTCCGAGCTGGCTTGGCGCATGAGACCTCTCAGATTTGGTTTGCGGGGGACTGGGGGCATCCCTGCAAACCCAAGACCCGCAAGATCCCGCAACCCGGCGATGGTCAGTGTCACTCGCAGGGAAAGAAGCTGAGCAGTCGACCTTGTGATTCTTCGCACCAAGGGCGAGGTCGCAGTACCCCAATAAATAAACCCCAACGCTGGGTCTCTGCAGCGATTTAACCTGAGCCCGGCCTCCATCCAATGCCAGACATGTCAGACAAAGCAGCCATCTGCCGTAGCCACAGCCATCTCCTGAGTTGCACTTCGGATCTCCTTCGAGGTCTTTCGGGTTGGGGCTTCGGGGTTGAACTGATTGTTCTCAAAAACTACAAGGGTTTGGGCTTTGCGTTCAGAGCCACCTGCAGACCAGCACGACTACACGACTCTCAGCCACTGCGATTACTTCAAGCAAGCAAACACACGGGCCATACACAGATTAACAACTTCATAAAGTTTCGGGGTGTGTGGCTTAGGGGTGTAGGGCTGAGCGGCTTTGGCGTCTGGGAGGGATTTAGGGAATCTAGGCTCTATTGCTTTGGCGGAGTTTGTGGTTTGGGGGGTGATTAGGACTGCATACAGCTGAGGGCCAACTTCTCCTCTTTCGCCCCACAGAGGT
This sequence comes from Symbiodinium sp. CCMP2456, assembly GCA_905221635.1. Taxonomy (NCBI): domain Eukaryota; class Dinophyceae; order Suessiales; family Symbiodiniaceae; genus Symbiodinium; species Symbiodinium sp. CCMP2456. The sequence goes on from CAJNDV010034017.1 coordinate 31,466, forward strand.
TACTCTACGTAGTAGGGTTTCGGGTGAACTGTGGGCCCTACACCCATAATACCCAGCTCAACAACCAAGACTCGAAAACGTCTCGCCGCGTGCTCACCGGCCACGTGCCGGCCTGAGCAAGGAGTGGAAGCGGGTTTTCATGTGTAGGGCTTAGAGCGTCAAAACTTGGCATCAGCCGATCTGTGAATGACACTCCATATTCTTCGACCACTGTGCTCCGATCCCTCTCGTCGAGTGAACCTTTACCATCACGTCGAACGAGGGAGTCGACTGTACAAGGATGCCCTGTCTTCGCAGGGGGTCTGGGCCCACTGTACAAAACGCCCCACTATTCACGAAGTTCAAGCTGCTGCCAGAACCTGCGCGAACTACACCAGCACAGAGCCCAACCTCCTCTGACTGTTCTGCATAACGCCGCGGCACATTCCCACTGGACCCTTGCCCTCGATCTGCCAATGCGTCCAGCTGGCAATGGAATGGAAGTTGAAGTAATACTTTGAAGGGTTCGAAGCAATGTCTTTCAGCCGGGA
>CAJNDV010034018.1:21869-31994 GCA_905221635.1 Symbiodinium sp. CCMP2456
TAAAGCCGGAACCCTAAACCCTAAAATCCAGGTGCCCCTGCGGCTCGAAGATGCTCCGCAAACTGCATTTGCTGGAGCTGCTGCTGCCTGCTGGGAGGTTGAGCATGGAGCTTAGCAAGCACATTTACAAGTAGTATAGGGGCCGTAATAATTAGAATAGGGTTTGGGGGCCCATTATACTATACTTATAATAAGGGACACCCATAGGTAATTATTGAGGCCTCTATATTACCTGAATTTGGGGCTTTGAGTAAGTACAAGTATATAGTTACCTTATTCAATTATATAAGGCTTTTGGGCTATCTTGATGCTAACCCTCTTGGCCCAATAGATCCCTTATAGAATCCTTCAGGGACCGTTTAAACCCAGACCACCGGAAGGATCCTTAAACCCCTAAACCCTAAACCCTAAACCCTAAACCTCCAAGTAGCGGGCTTCGGGTGCTGAGGTTGAAAGGCCTAAGGGCTTCAGGCCTTGGGGTTTAGGGTTTAGGGTTTAGGGCTTAGGGTTTAGGGTTTAGGGTTTAGGGTTTAGGGCTTAGACTGTAACTTGGATTTAGGGTTTAAGGTTTCTTTTTTAAGGTGCACTGGCCGGGGGTTTAAGGTTTAGGGCCTAGGGTTTGGGGGTCCGGGTTTGGGGTTTAAGGTTTAGGGGTCAGGTTCGGATGGTTTTAGGTTTAGGGCTTAGGGTCTGAATGGGTTTAGGGGCTTAGTGGTTTAGAGTATGGGCTTAGCGCTTCGGGTCCAAAGCACTTTGCATGGTTGATTTTCAGGAAAATCGTTACACGATGTGCTAGTCTTTTCAAGAAAACAACCAAGCCAAATCATAGGCTCAGGCACTCGCAAGATCTGATGACGCGAAGAATCTCATACCAGAAACCGAAACCGAAGATAAACAACTAGGACTCCAGCTATGTATCGAAGAACGATATATAACCCCCATACCTAAACTCTAAACCCTAAACCCTCATAGAACAAGCGCATGAACATGAAACCTTTACAAGGCAAGCCCAAAGCAACCCAGTCACTGCAGCCCCGGGTTTGTGCTGCTGGAGGTTTGGTTCTAAGACTTCCGGCAACCAAGAAAACAAAGCTGAAAGATACAGTTAAGGTTCAAGGGTTTAGGAGGGTTGGGGTTTAGGGTTAGGGCTTAAGGTTAAGATCTTGGCTTTAGGGATTAGCGTTTTGGGGCGAAAGACTTAAGGATTTAGGGGCGAGCATGCGCCTTTGTAGCACGTCCATCCGCATCACAGCGAGCCTCGGGAAACAAATCCATCCCTGTATGCGCCTTCATGAACCCAAAACCCCAAACCCCTAAACCCCTAAACCCCTAACCCCTAAACTCTAAATCCCAAAACCCCTAAACCCCAAACCCTAAACCCCCAAACCCTACTGTTGACATGTAGCTTCTGGTCACAGATGGCCGCAAGCCGAAACCCCGAAGCGCCGAAGCCCGAGAGCCTAAAACCATGAAAGCACCCAGCCATCCTCAAGCCCTCCCTAAACCCTACTTAGGCGTTCATGGGACTTAGTAACTATGGTTATAAATAAGGTAACTGTACCTATAGTTACTTATAACATGAACTAAAGTACTTATAGCTGTACTTACTAAGTCCCACGAACCTCCAAGTAATGGTCAGGGGTTGGGGTTTGGGGGGTTGGGTTTGGGGTGTAGGGTTTCGGGTTTCGGGTTTAGGGTTATAACTAGTTATCACCCTAGACCCCAAAGTAGGTTCTACTTGTATACTTGGGGCCCTCAGGTAAGTATATAGTTACGTGATTTACATCACCAGTTACTAGGTCCCATGAACCTTAAACCCTAAACCCTAAACCCAACCAGCACCCCCCCAACTACCCTCTATTATACTCTAAATACCCAGTATCAAAGACCACAAGGGCTCTGTTAAAGGGTACTTGGGGGGTGCTGGAAAGCCCGAAACCCTAAACCCTGAAACCTTTAAGTTTGAGCGAAAACTATGCACCGCACCACAGCGAGAACCTGGTCCGGACCCGCGCCCGCACGCCGTAGTATGGACGAACTTTAGCCGCCACAATCAACTTTAGGGTTTAGGGTTTCGGGTTTAAGTACTATAATTCCTATAAAAGGATTCATGGTATGTGGGCATCAGGCCACGCACTTTTGAGGGTCCTTTGGTCCTTCAGAAAAATGTGAACTCCATAGTGGGTATGACACCCTAGTTATATTAAGCTCTGCAACACCCTGTAAAACACCCTTTTTTGCTAGGTCTTCGGGGTTATGCAATGGAGACCTTGTGACACATCTATGTTGCATAACTGTCAGTGCTGCAGGCCAACATCACAGCAAACCCTAAACCTGAAAGCCTGTAGTCCATACAAGCCCTAGATCACTCCCAAAAACAACTGAACCCTCTCAGCCCTGCACCCCGAGACATAAACCCCTAAAGCCCGAAACTCTTAAACCTTAGACCCCGGACATCCCTAAACCCTAAACACACAACCTTAAACCCTGAAGAACCCTCCAAATTCAGAAAATCCCGGTGCTGGGCTGCCGCACTCCTCACCGAGCAGCTTTCGGAGCTTGCTCTCCCACTCCTTCGAGTTTAGAGCGTTTTTGTTTTTTTTAAGGTTCCTTTGATGTTTCCTCTTAAAAGATTTCTTAAACCTTAAACCCTAAACGATGAAACCTAAACCCTAAGGGGTTCCTTTACAGGGTTCTGTAATGGATCTATAGGGTTTAGGGTTTTGTGCCTTGGGATCCTTCTAAGGGTTGCTTTAAAGGGTTTGTTTAAAGAGTTCCCTCAAAGGGGTCCTATGGGGGTTCTATTCGGGTTTAGGGTTTGGGGGTTTCGGGTTGAGGGGTTTTCAGATGTTGAGTTTTAGGGTTTATGTTTGTGCGCGGATTTAGAAACCTCAGCACGCCTTACTTCTTCCGCCTCCTACTTTTATCAATCTGAAGGCTAACGCTTGGGATTGTACAGGGACTGTAGTACCCCAACTTAACTTAGTCAAGGTTACGCACCCTACTAGTTGGTTCCCTTGTGAGGGTCTACGGGGTGTATAATAGGGCTTACTTGGAGGGTCGGGGGACTTACTAAACGGTTTTTTTTATAGACTTGGGTTCTAGGCACTAGGCTTTTAAGGTTTAAGACAGAATACTGTAGCAACTGCAGCAAAGATCATGTCTTCTCTGCATCTCCACAACCATCACCTCGAAAAACTAAAAGCCGTCAACCCTAAACCCTACCTGTGACCCCAAACCCTGCAAAATAGTAGGTTCTGACCTCTTAATTAGAAGGTAGAGCCCTTAAAACGGTAGGTTCTGGGATCCCCAGGTGCGAAGCTTATGGGTAATTCGGTTTTATGCCTATTTTGTTTATTTAAGTTATTGAGTGTTCCGTCCCATTTTCAAACCCTAAAACTAAAGCCGTAAACCCTAAAAGGTCTGACAGTCACAGTCTTAGGGTTTAGGTTTTAGGGTTTTTCCGGAAAGCTGCCCCAAGCGATTCCCGCGATATGCCAGCACTGACCGTTCTCAAGATCTGTTTCTGCCCTAAGGGTCCATGTATAGGGCCCGAAACCCTAAGCCCCAAGCTCTAAACCCCTAAAGTTTAAAGTGCCTGAACAGGGACCTCAGGGTTCGAGACACCTGGGTAAAGCTCAAAGAGGATGGAACAACGAGCCATGCTAAATCCTTGATGAAAGCCCTAAACCCTAAACCCTAAACTCCAAAACCCTAAACCCTAAACCGTATCTGTAGAGTTTACACATCTTACTTGTGCAGTATACTAGCGGAGCTAGAGGCGGCCCTTCTTAGAATATGATTTAGGGTTGAGGGGTTAGGGTTTAGGGTTTAGGGGTTCGGGTTCTTTACGAAAGAATAGTATTCCCGCGGCCCCTTAAGACCCTCAACCCCAAACCCTAGGCCCGAATAGAAAACTTGCCTGACTTCTGAACCCCTCCTAAAAACTAAGTAAGCTTTCTCTCGCAGTTCCTGTCTCCTCTTTCTGAAATTCCTGTAGCGACGTCCTTTGCACTGCTTTCATCTTCATAAGGATTGCTGCTCTATCCAGGTTCCTGTCTTCTTCCGAAAGATCTGGAGGTCCTGCATCTTCATCTCCAAGCAGTTCCTGGCTATTGTCTGAGCCAATTTCAGAATACGTGTCTTCCCAGAAAACGTCGTCTGTTCCTGGCTCTGGTTCCGGCAACTCCTCGTCGTTGTGCTCGTACGCCCATGAGCATTCGGAGTGGTTTCTTCCTGGCGGAGCAGGAACGTCCACTCCTCTTTCAGCTCTTTGAGGGTCCGGGTTGCCACGTGCTCATCGCTGTAACACACGAGAAAGAATCTCCACGGAAAGGTCCCGTAGAGGAGGCCAAACTCAGCCAACCGCCTCACAGTGGCGACGGTGTGCCTGAAATGCACGTTCAGCAACGAAGGAACGTCCTCGGGCTCTACGTTCCACACGATGTCTTGGTTGGACCCTCCTTGCTCTACTTCATATAGACAACCCCAGAAGTTATTAAAGTTATTAAGGTCCTAAGAGCCCACCAGAAGAACACCAAGTAAAGGGTTTACAGTAGCCCCGAAAAGGTTAAAGGCTTCCTAGTCGACTAATAGTTGATGATATTAATCGTGCATTACCTTAAGGACCCTAGGCTATGGGAATTATGGTATATATTCCTTATTATGTGTAATGCAGGATTTGTAAAATCAACCGTAGTCTACTACCCTAAACCCTAAACCCTAAACCCTAAACCCTATACTACCCTAAACCCTCAACCCTAAACTAGGGCGACGAACCCGAAGCCTGACCTGACACCCTGAAGCCCTACATGGCTATATTCGGGCACAGGGCTCAAGGCTTAAGCTTTAGGGTTTAAGCTTTAGGGTTTAGGGTTTAGGGGGTTTAGGGTTTAGGGTTTAGGGTTTAGGGCTTAGGGTTTAGGGCTTATACTTAGGGATGCATGGGACCTGGTAATAGGGTGACAATAAGGTACCTCAACTTCTGGTTACTTATAACTGATAACCCCAAATAAGCACTTTTCACTGTATTTCCTAAATCACATGAACCTCCAAGTAGACCCCAACCCTGCAACGATACCCCACCTCGCGCATCGCATCGCGAAGTGCACGCCGCACCTGACGAGAGTAAGAGCAGAGGAAAGCATCGAATCGTAACCTTTTCAAGGACATACTACCTGTAGCCCAAACCCTACAACATAGTAGGGTTTAGGGTTTAGGGTTTAGGGTAGTAGGTTATGACCCCTTAGTTAGAGGATCTATATAACCCTCAAAAAAGTAGGATGTCTGCAAGGATTGTATAGCTTTCGTTTAGTAATTTAGGGATTCTCGCTGCGATGCCCAGGTCCCAGCCAAGGGCTGTCACAGAGACGGCTTCTGCTCTGCTGCAAGCCTCTTGGGTTAAGATATTAACAGTTTTATTGTTATTATTATACGGTAGGGTTAGGGGTTTTAGGGTTTAGGGTTTAGGGTTTAGGGTTTAGGGTTTAGGGTTTAGGGTTTAGGGTTTAGGGTTAAGGTTTAGGGTTTAGCAATGTTGTCTTTGTTATGTCTTGCTTAGGTCTTTGGAGACTTGGCGGACTTCTGAGCCCCGCCTAAAAGTTAAACTTTTAGCATCCCTATTCTAGTTCATAGTTTAAAACCAAAAAGTTATTCTAGTTCATAGTTTAAACCCAAAAAGTTAATTAGCATCCTTATTCTAGTTCATAGTTTAAACCCAAAAAGTTAATTAGCATCCTTATTCTAGTTCATAGTTTAAACCCAAAAAGTCAATTAGCATCCTTATTCTAGTTCATAGTTTAAACCGAAACAGTTAATTAGCATCTTTATTCTAGTTCATAGGTTAAACCCAAAAAGTTAATTAGCATCCTTATTCTAGTTCATAGTTTAAACCCAAAAAGTTAATTAGCATCTTCATTCTAGATCATAGTTTAAACACAAAAAAGTTAATTAGCATCCTTATTCTAGTTCATAGTTTAAACCCAAAAAGTTAGTTAGCATCCTTATTCCAGTTCATAGGTTAAACCCAAAAAGTTAAATAGCATCCTTATTCTAGCTCATAGTTTAAACCCCAAAAGAGATTTAGCATCCTTATTCTAGTTCATCGTTTAAACCCAAAAAGTTAGTTAGCATCCTTATTCCAGTTCATAGTTTAAACCCAAAAAGTTAATTAGCATCCTTATTCTAGTTCATAGTTTAAACCCAAAAAGTTTATTAGCATCCTTATTCTAGCTCATAGTTAAGAGCCAGCCAAGCAGTTTAGGGTGCTGCAGAAGGCAGGATGGGGAACGACCTTGAGCACCTGGCCAACCGAACCCCGGACCCGTCATCAAGGTTTAGGCTTTAGGGGTTTAGGCTTTAAGGTTTGGGGTTTAAAGGGTTTGGGGTTAGAGGGTTTAGGGGGTTTAGGGTTTAGGGGGTTTAGGGTTTAGGGGGTTTAGGGTTTAGGGCTCAGGGTTTAGGGCTTAGGGTTAGAGGGTTTGGGGTTAGAGGGTTTAGGGCTTAGGGGGTTTAGGGTGTAGGGGGTTCAGGGTTTAAGGGGTTTAGGGTTTAGGGCTTCGGGTTTAGAGGGTTTAGGGTTTGGGGGGTTTAGGGTTTAGGGTGTTTAGGGTTCAGGGCTTTGGTCGGGTTTAGGGTTTAGGGTTAGAGGGTTTAGGCTTAGAGGGTTTAGGGTTTAGGGGGTTTAGGGTTTAGGGGGTTTTGGGTTTAGGGCTTAGGGTCTAGAGGGTTTAGGGTTTAGAAGGTTTAGGGTTTAGGGGGTTTAGGGGGTTTAGGGGTTAGGGCTTCGGGCTTAGGGTTTAGGGTTAAAGGGTATAGGGTTAGAGGGTTTAGGGTTGAGGGGGTTTAGGGGGTTTAGGGTTTAGGGGGTTTAGCGTTTTGGGCTTAGGGCTTCGGTTTTAGAGGGTTTAGGGTTTAGGGGGTTTATGGGGTTAAGGGTTTCGGGGGTTTAGGGTTTAGGGGATTTAGGGTTTGGGGGGTTTAGGGCTTATAGGGTCTGGAGACGGATGCTGGGAAAGGCAAAGGAAGAGACCGACTCCATTTTTGTGGCCCCTACATGAATAATAGAGCGGCCTGCATAATCAGAATAGGGTTTTGGGGCTCATTATACTTTAATCATAGTAAGGAACCCCAAAGCCCTTTTCTAATTATTAAGGCCCCTATAATATGTAAAGTATATTCGTTGCATGCACTCCAGTATGCGATACAGCCCGAACCCCTGCCACGCCCGTGCTAGAAATTGGTGTGCAGCACGTCAAGTAATCAAGATCATTGTGATTATGCAATGTTACCAGTAGTAACCATAACTGCTAAGAATAGCAACATCACTACGATCATCGATACCTGGTATAACGACTGGGATTTTCCTAGTCTTACTCTGTTCTGTATTCTATCAGTACTCTACCTCTACCTGTAGAACCATACCCTAAGCCCACAAAACAGCAGCTTATGACCCTTGACCCGAGACCCGTAATAATAAGCTCTATAACCCTTAAGAAACTAGATATTCGGATCCGCTAATTGTAAAGGAACCCTAAACCTTACGTACCTTTAAAGTCTAAACCCTAAACCCTAAACCTTACGTTTAAAGGAACAAGGTTTAGGGTTCAGGGTCTAGCTGGGTTTACTAAACCTTGCCATGAACCCTGAAACGAACCCATCAAACCAAAGCGGGTCGGTAAGGTAGGGTCATGTTTTAGACTTTAGCCGTAAACCTTGAAGGTTTAGGGTTTAGGGTTTGGGGTTTAGGGGCCTAAATGATTACCTATACTTTTCTGGGGGTTCCTTATTATATTTTAGTAGAAATATACCCCCAAACCCTATTCGACTGAATAAGGCCCCTGTGTTACTGAGACTGCGCGCTTGCCTCGTCCATGACGGTGCGCGACGCATCATCCATCTGCACAGTTTTTGAGGTTTTAGGTTGTAGGGTTTCTTACGTAAGGCTTTAGGGTTCGGTAAAGGTTCCCTTTTAAGGGTTTGAAGAGGGCCCTAAACCCTAAACCCAAAGCCCTAAACCCTAGAACCCTAAAACCCTCACGCCCTAAACCCTAAACCCTAAACTCGAAAGTTTATAGTTGTAAAACTGCTCTAGAAGGGAAGTACAAGGATTCATGTATGGGATCTGATAAGGCCTCATGGGGTTTCTATCCCGAGTCGGTTTAGGGTTTAGGGTTTAAGGTTTAGGGCTTGGGGGTTCTATCTCGGGTCTTTACCCAAACCGCTTTGAAGGATCTTCACTCAAATCTTCCCAACATCCAAAACATGGATCACGGAATATACCGTATATTACGGTAGGATCCCCAACATGACAGCTTAAGGCTATAGTCCTTAGTTTAAGGCTGTTGGAAGATCGGGCCCCCCGAAAAAAGGTGCGAGCATCTGAGCATCTCCCTAAACGGTTTAGGGTTTAGGGTTTAGGGCTTCTAAGCCCAATAAGCCCTGGCCCTGTAAACCCTAGAAGCCCTTAACCCAAAAAGTCCCCAACACCCTCTAAGTCCTAAGCTCTACAAGCCCAAAACTCTCTCAGTCCTACACCCTATAAGCCCGAAACCATATAAACTCGAGATCTAAACCCTAAAAACCCTACAAGCACTGGTTTTGGCCCCTATACCCTTAACCCTGAACCCTATAAACCCTAAACCCTTTAAACCCTAAAAACCCTAAACCTATTATTAACCCTAGAAGCCCTTAACCCTATAAACCTAATCTGAAGCAGCGGCAGAACTCCCTGTCCCTCTGCTAACTTTTCCCGCGTGGCGCTACAGTCACCGCCAGACATCATCATTTCACGGCTTAGGGTCTAGGGTTTAGGGCTTATAGGGTTTAGGGTTTTTGGTTTCAAGGCCCAAGGGACTTCGTAAGTAAGGTTATAATTAGTATAACTAGGCTTAGGGTTCAGGGTTGGGGTAAGTGAATTTATAAATAGGATAATCCTACTTAGGGCACTTAAAAACCCAACTGCAACCCTACTTATTAAGTCCCTTGAGCCTTTAAACCCTAAACCCTAAACCTTAAACCCTAAACCCTAAACCCCCAAAACCCAAAACCCTAAACCCTTAAGCATGGTCACCGCCAGACATCATTGGCCCATGGCCAAGTAACGACCGCTCCAGTGTCAAGGATGGCAGCAAAGCTGCCTTAGGGTTTTGCGGGGGTTTAGGGTTTAGGGTTTAGGGTTTTGGGGTTTAGGGTTTAGGGTTTTGGGGGGTTTAGGGTTTAGGGCTTAAGGTAATTTAGGGCTCAGGGGGTTTAGGGTTTAGGGTTTTGGGGGTTTAGGGTTTAGGGTTGGGGGTTTAGGCTTAGAGGGCTTAGGGGTTTAGGGGTTTGGGGGTTTGGGGGTTTAGGGTTCAGGGTTTGGGGCGTAGGGGTTTCGAGTTCAGGGGTTTACGGTTTAGGGTCTCCAGTATCCTCTTAATAATAGAGGTCGCGTGCCGCTTGCTTAAAAGGACTGTTGTGGCTGCGATCATTATTGTTGAACCCTTGAATCCTTGGCAAAGTCATGCATTATACACGCCACAACAGTCCTTTCCGTAGTAGTAAGGGTAGCCTTCTTCCTACCAGTACCATTTGGTTTTAATCAGGCAACCCCCCAAAAAAAAAGCAAAACGGTCCTAAACCCTAAACCCCTAAACCCTAAACCCCTAAACCCCTAAACCCTAAACTCCCAAACCCTAAACCCTAAACAAGCCCTAAACCCTTAACTAGGGAGGCAAAAGGGGTCCTAGACCCTAAACCCTAAACCCTAAACCCTAACTCCTAATACCTAAACCCTAAACCCCAAACCTCTAAACCCTGAGCCTGAACCCCTAAACCTTAAACCCTAAACCCTAAACCCCTAAAGCCTAAACCCACTAAACCCCCAAACCCTAAACCCTAAACAAACCCTAAACCCTCAATTAGGGAGGCAAAAGGGTACTACTGGAGAAGGAAGCTGCCCTAACCCCTAATACCTAAACCCTAAACCCCAAACCTCTAAACCCTGAGCCTGAACCCCTAAACCTTAAACCCTACACCCTACACCCCTAAAACCGAAACCCTAAACCCCTAAACCCTAAACCCTAAACAAACCCTAAACCCTTAACTAGGGAGGCAAAAGGGTACTACTTAGAGGGTCGGGGGACTTAG
>CAJNDV010034019.1:365-32047 GCA_905221635.1 Symbiodinium sp. CCMP2456
ACCCTAAACCCTAAGCCCTTTCAGGGGGATGCAGCCGCCGTGTGAAGGACCTGCCGCAGTGCAGGCCTCCTGGGGTGTACATCTTAGGATGAAGCGGTGATTGGGTGATTTGGTATTGTTGTGATTTCGGACCGGGTGTGTAGATTTAAGGTTTCGAGACTTGAGATGTTGTGGATTTCAGGATTCAGGAATGAGGGAGCAAGAGAAGATCCTGCATACTAAACACATTGAAAGGGCCCGTGCTATTCAGAGGCGACCGTGTGCCCTCAGGCTTGGACTATGCTCGGGCTTCCTTCAATACGAGCTTATGACTATCCGGATGAGGCTTATTATTCATGTCAATGTCAACAGCATTCCTGCTCCACTGCTGCCTGCTGGCTGCTTCGACTGCAATTGCTACCGTGCCACGACGACGACGATGTTGACGGCTGCCATTCGCGCTTTCCTATACGCCCGCACCCCTGAACCCTTGCAAAATCCCACAGCACCTGAAGCCGCGTCCAAAACCGTGACTTAAAACCTCTAAACTCTAAACTCCAAGCCACCCTAAATCCTTAGGCCCGCAACCCTTAACCACCCTACCTCCTACCGGTACAACTCTATAAATCGTTAAGCCCCTAAACCTGCGCAGTCAACCACCCTGAACCTGTAAAGCTGAAACCCTAAATCTTAAAGCTGGGTATAGAAGCCCGGTGCCCTAGCCAAGGTCTACCCCTAGGGTCGCCTAGACCCTAGGCAAGGTCCTAGCCTAGGTCGACCCTAGCCTAGAGTCGGAGCTTCTATATGTAAAGCTGAAACTCCTAATAGGGCCTTAATAATTAGAATAGGGTTTGGGGTATATTATACTAGAATAATAAGGAACCCCAAAACCTTATTCTAATTATTAAGGCCCCTGCATCAAACGGCAAGCCGCAGCAGGTGACCTTGAAGGACAGAGTCGTCAGAGCCTCGGTCTCCGCCAGGCTGCAATGATGAGTCTTAGGTTTTGCATCTTTCAAGTAATTTGAAGCTTAAGGGACTACCACTCTTATGGTATTACAGGTCCTTGTTAATATACTGTTAGGTACTTATATGCCCCGAAACCCTGTTCTAGTTATGAAGTCGCCTGACCTGCTTTCGCCTTTTGGATGTCAGACGTGATGCTTTGGCGGGCTGCCTTTCTGGGGTCTATATCCTTGAGTTTCAGGGCAGGGGCCAGGTATATCTGAACCCCAAGAGACCTATCCTTTCAAGAAAGAAAAAGGGAAATCCTAAGATGTAGGTTTTGTTTCTGGCTTAGGTATCAGCCATGACTTAGTCCCGGGATTGGGGCTTGTCGTAGCTTCAGAGCTGTGAGTAGGTGCACAACTGCTTCCGACGCTGCGCTTTTTGGCATTTCTGACCTGCCAAATTACAGCTCTCAAGGCGGCTTTAGGATCTTGCCTGAAGTACTTTGTCAAGGATTATAATAATATGCACACAGCCACTCCAAACCCGCCCAAGAGGTGATTGTTTGATTAGGGCCCGGTTTTCTAGCACACCTGATCAAGAGTAGACCTACCCACCCAAAAAGAAAGCCTGCCATAATTTAGAACCAAAAAGGAACCCTGCCATAATTTAGAACACAACCCACATGGTCGCCGTGCGTGGCCCGGACTGGCGCAGACAGCGGCTTCGAAAGCTCTGCAGGCAACACCGCAGGCGAAAGGCCTCACGGGTGCGAGAGCGGTGGACGGAGAGCCTGGAGCTTGTCGGAGACTTGGCACCGCAAGGCGTCGACTGGAGCTACCCACTCTTTCAGGAGGACTGGCGCTGCTTTGCAGGCTACTTGCCGGAAGCCTTGTCTTATAAAACCCGAGCTCGATTTTTCCGGCTGGTGCACGAGGGGACGGAGTGGTTGCAGCCCAGCGGCCGTTGGGGACCCCTGCCCCTCAAGACCGCATGGATGTGCAGAAGCCCCTGTGCTTGCAAGTATCGCTATGGCGGCGCTGAGGTGTTGCCCGCACCCTTTCCAGACTGGATGGAAGAGGTGATGTCGGTATGCATGCCGCTTTGCGGCCTCCCGTCACACCAGTGGCCCAACAGCTGCAACTCGGACTTGTTCATCCAGACAGACTTTCGCCATTTTGGCAGTGCGTATAAGGTGCACTCTGTTGACTTTGCATTTGCACCTCAGGCAATCTGAACTTGTACATGGATGGCCAGCATTCTGTGGGCTGGCATGCAGACAACGAAGCCTTGTTCCAGGGCAAGGTGAGACCTGAGCTTATCTTAGTAGCTGGTATCAGCTAAACCTTGAAGAGTTTTGGGGTTTTATAGAATCTGGATAATCTTACCCTTTATGTAACTTTAAGGAGATTTATACAATCTTTCCATCATTTTGAACAGGTTAGCCTTGTTTTGGGTGAGGGTACTTAGTCCCTAAGTGGCAAAGTTCCTAGTACAGGGAGCGCCGGAAGTCGGCACGCAAGAATATAGCGACTGAGCAGGAGCGCCGTAGGGTTACTTGGGTACCATATAGGGTTTTGAATATCCAGTACCGGCAGTATACCCTTATATGGTCCCTTTCTCCTGAAAACCCAAAGCTCAGCTTACCCCAAAACCTTACGTAGAACCCACAGGTGAGGGACTGTCGGGTCATTTCGCTAAACCCTAAACCCTAAACCCTAAACCCTTACGTAGAACCCACAGGTGAGGGACTGTCGGATCATTTCACTATAACCCTAAACCCTAAACCCTAGAACCCACAGGTGAGGGACTGTCGGATCATTTCGCTTTCCTTGGGGCAGAGCCGGCGCTTCGAGCTCCAGTGCGACCAAGACTTTCATCGCCTTTGCCTCAGCGATGGCGACCTCTGCACGATGGAGGGCATGACCCAGAAGCATTACAAGCATCGCGTGCCAAAGGAGCTGGGGATGTATACTAACTATCTATCTATCTATCTATCTATCTATCTATCTATGTATCTATGTATCTATCTATCTAGGGCTTATATGGGGTTTACAGGGCTTATAGGGCTTTGGGCTGCTATAGGGCTTACAAGCATTACAAACATCGCGTGCCGAAGGAGATGGGAAGGAAGGTCGGCGCCCGAATCAACCTCACCTGGCGATGGATCGTCCAGCATTGCGACTGGGTTCTTGTTAAGGGGCATAATTTAAGTTACCATAATGAAGAAACCGTATCATTTACTATAGATCCCTGCTATGCTTAACTTGAATTAAGTTTTCTTAACAAGAACCCAGGCGACTGTCCGTGCGCAGCTCCCGAAGCCAATCTGTCCGTCGCCCGGAAGCGAAGCAACCGGGACGTGGAAGCGGCAGAGACTCTTCAAGAAGCAGAGCGGCCGGTGAGGAGGCGCCTGGCCGCCACGCAGCCTCCGCCAAAATGGCTGAGCCCAGACCTCCCAAAGAGAAAAAAGAGCTGTTGCCATGTGGAACCACAAGCGAAGTTCCTCCCGTTCTCCGCTTCACTCAAACCTCTACTCCAAGCTTTGCAAAGATCCCGAAGCACACGAAGGAAACACACCGAAAACTTCCGGACACATAACGGTACACACTCAGATGTCAGACACAGCCGCACGCCTCGGCAAACAAGACCAGCAACCAGCGCCTTCACTCCACTCTTCTCATGCTGCTTGGATGGGGGATTTAGTAACTAGGGTTATAAGTATGTATCTTTGTTGGGGTTGGAACTACATAATTATAGTTAATTACAGCTACAGTCTAATCAACTATATAGCTACTCTACTTATATTCCTATTTGCTAAGTTTCCTGGTTCTTTAGGTGGAGCCGGACCTTCTCAAACGAAGCAGAGCCCCCCCGTGGGCTTATGTTGTTTTTAGGGCTCTCCAACCAAGGCACTCGGGTGCCCGGCCTCTGCAACCTAGGAGTCGAACTCCGATCCCAACTTAGTACGAACCTCCCCTATATATATATATATATATAGTTCCATAAGTTCTAAGTAGAAGTGTAGTAAAAAGATGAGATACCCTTCTGAGCCCTATTCTGATCTTTAAGGCCCCATAATTGTTGTTCAAGGCTTTGAAGTTTTAAGCTGAACCTTCTCTCCACGGCATCTCTGAGAACATTTCTGTTGTAGGGAACCCTTATGTTTGAGAGAGACTAGCGGCGTGACGGTATCGGCGTTTGGGCTTGTTGGGGTCGGTTGAAGGACGGCCGGAACACAGTGAGCAGGCTCATCGTGCCGTCAAAGGGTCAAAAGCGGCTCCTTGCAGCCGTGACAACTTCCAAGAGACTCTCCAGTCGCCAAAACAAATGCAAAAACATAGAACCGAGATTGATTAATGCTTAATAATTACTGTGTTTCTGGGCTCCTTACCATGAATTTCGTATCTTATTTATAGTACAGTATACCCCACAAGCCCTATGACTAAGTCTCCTACAGTACCCTTCGCCAAAACATCGTCAGCCAACCAGGTCCAGATGGATGTTTCCAGGGTCGCGCACCCTGATGAGTAGAGACTTCGACGCGCGAAGTACGCTGTAGGGCTTAGGGCTTGGGACTCAACTGGTTTAGGGTTTAGGGTTTAGGGTTTAGGGCTTGGGACTGAGCTGGTTTCGGGTTGCAGGTTCCTTCGGTGTCGTAGCCAAAGTCAGGTAACTATGTCCGGCCAGAAAGGTAGAAACAGCGGGTGAGTGGTCTGTTGCTTCCAAAATGTCAAGATCCGTTCATGTGTCCGGGGATCGTTTCCACATAGTTAACACAGTTGTGGCCCCGATTTTGGTAATCCAGAATTAAAGTCGGTGCTTCGGGCTTGCGCTGGGCGAACGGACATAACTACGGTGGTCAGTCTAGGCACTTACTGTCGACCCTAGAGACACCCAAAGCCCTACTTACACCATCTTACACCCAAACACCAGATCTTAGAGTCTTTCGCACAACTCCTCTGCTGAGTGAGACTCGGGTTTGTTAGCCGTCTGCCGGCTTCGCTTGCGGTTGCTCGAGGCTTCCGGTTGGGCCGAGACCCACCAACCCTACTTAGGAACCCCAAAAGGACATAAGCATAAGCATGTTATAGGGATATCCCTACCTTATCAGGCTTCAGTATAAGGGGACTTATATGTGGTGTCCCTATCCTAAATTGTGCTTATGTGCTTTGTTGGGGCCCTACCCACAGCTTGCTGCGCTAAGTTTAGGCATTACCAGGACCCTCAGAGTATGTAGACTAAATAGCCGTTCATAGCTGTTGGGCCAGTATCTTGCCTGCTTTTTGTTTGAAGCGGGGTCATTTGGTAGCGATGTGTTTAGAGTTTCGGGATGTACGGGTTCTGCACCGTGACGTTTTAAAGCCTGAGTTGTAATTACAGCCTGAGCCGCTGTCGGATGATGGCTTACTGGGGCTCAGGTTCTGAACAATAATTAAACCCTGAAGCCTCAATCCAGACTGCCTGTGCATGAGCACCTGGTTTAAGTTTTGGGTTTAGGGCTTCTTCAGGTTCTGAGTCAGGCCCAAACTCTGAATGCGAAAGAGTGTTTGTGGGCCTTATGCGGCCATGGACATGTGTCTAGGATTTAGAGAGAGGTGCATACCGGGTTTAAGTAAAGATCAAAGGGGAACTAGCCATGGTCTGCAAGCCTGCGGGACGTGCCCCAAGCGTCCAGACCCAACGTGTTAAGCCCCGAACAACAAACACACAATCGTACACCTAGCTGGAGGAAGCAGGAGATCGCAAATTGTCAAGCATTCCCTCCCTGCCGACAATCGACAAGCCTTGAACAAACGCGGGCGGCTGTTGAACCTTATCGGCTACTTCGTCTGCCATGGCGCAGGAGTGGCGAAAAGGACAGATTGCTTTTGGTGGATGTTTGTGCCTTGAGAAAACCGCGTCATCGAAGGACAGAGGTTAAACCCTAAACCCCAAAACCTTAGAACCCGAAAACCTGATCCTTGCACGTAGAACTCCCTGACTGCATGGAAACAGCAAGCCCCTGAAACCGCTGGATCAGACATCAACATTTCAACAGGTTCAGGCTATTAGGGATCGTTGGTTACAGGGTTTATGGTTTTTGGGTTTAGGGCTTTGTCAGGTGGGTAGTTACCGTTATAGGAGACTTATAGAAGGTCTATATACCTTATGGAACCTTTATAGAAGCCCTATATACCCTAAACTCCCCACCTGTAGCTTCCTTTAATTTAGGGTTTAGGGTTTTTGGGTTTAGGGGTCGGCTACGAGTTACCTCGGCGAAAGCATCTTCACGCTGAGGTCGGCGTGCTCTATCGAGAGATTAGGGTTTCGGGTTTTAGTTTAGGGGCCTTAATATTTACCTATATCATTTGGGGGGTTCCTTATTGTAGTTATAGTATATTCTAATTATTAAGGCCTCTACATCTTATGATAATCATAGTATATTCTAATTATTAAGGCCCCTACATTGGGATCTAGGCCACGTCCTTCACACTGCCCCCTTTCTGGCTTACAGTTGAGCCAGCTCGCAGAGGCAGATACCCAGCAAAGTGGGAGGCTTCTTCAAGGCGAAGTTGCACAGCACGAAACCCGAAAGCCCTAACCCTTGACATCTTAACTCTAATTTAGGGATATAGGGTTTAGGGTTTAGGGTTTAGGGTTAGTGCAGACTCGAGCTAACATTCGTTGGCGTGTTTGTCATTCTCCTACCGGTACGCCCCGGCTGACCCAGTCTTAATCATGAGGCTTAGGATTGTAAACTTGTGGCTTAGACTGCGCCGGCTTTCAACTTTATGTTTAGGAGCCCGTGCTTAGAGATTAGTTTCTTGGCCCGGTCGAAATGCTGATGAGACCATGGCAGAGCTGCTTTCTGTTCGGGCTGATCCGCCACTGCCGCGGCTACAAGGCATTCTGCTTGAGGGCTTAGGATCAGAGAGAGAAAGACAGAGACGGGGAGAGTAGAGAGACTCAAGACAGAGAGAGAGAGATGAGAGAGGTAAAGCGTAGTGGGAGAGAGAGAAAGACAGAGAGATTGTGTGTGTGTGTGTGTGTGTGTGTGCATGTGCCTCTGTCGTTGTCGTGTCGACAAACTGCAGATGTAGTTGATTAATTGCTTTGCCTAGTGAAGATGATCTTGTCCGGCCGATAAGACCTGGCCGTCGCACAGCTGCTGACGCTCCTGCTCACGCTCCACTGTGTATTTCTCGCTGGAATGCCCACTTCTGCTGCGGGCGCTGCTGCTTCTGCTGCTGCCCCCGGCTAGATCCCACCAGTATCACCACGACAACTGAGGAAAAAGGCAGCCATGACGAACAGCGAAAATGATCAGTGCTACTTCAAGGGATCCAGCCGTAAGCGCAGAAAGAGCAGATACCACAGACCATGATGGAGGAGGCCTGTCAGCACAAAGCTTTAGAAGCTGTGTAGTTACCTCCTGATGCGGCAGACCAACCCTGCCCTGAACTTGTCCTGTCGTGCATGACGGTAGCAACACAAAGAACGGATAAGTATGCACGGTTTCAGGTGCAGGGGTTAGTGGTTTTTGGGGTTTATAGCCTGAGTCGCAGATACCCGGCAATCCGGGGCCTCAAGCCGTGCACTCTGCCAATCCAACTCTGCTTCTTCACCCTAACTGTTGGATGTAAGCCTTATAGAGTCTAAACGAGTCTACCCAAACCCCTAGACCCTAGGCCCCTGAACCCTAAACCCTAAACTCCAACCAATAGACCCTACTATAGGGGCCATAGTAATTACCTATACTTTTTTTGAGGGGTTCCTTACTATGAAAGTATACTATATCCCAAGAACCCTATTTTAATTGTTAAGGCCGCTACCTTAAGCCCCTCGACGCGAGCTTCTTCGTATGTGTTCCAGGTCTTCGGCGAAGACCAGCTGGTACCGACGGTGGACCTGTCAGTGCTTTGGCTCAGAGAACTGACCTGTGTTTTGCATAATACCGGCGCCTAACTACTCATTTAGGCGCGCTCCTCGTATTTGTATAGTAGTATACTACAAAATATCCAACAACCTGGTCTAATGATTAAGGCCCCCACGTTATCGTTTGAGGCCTCTTTTCGGCTGAGGCGTATCGGCGGCTCGGTGCCAGAGCAAAGGTGCAGAAACAGGAGGTCGGGATTGGGTCCCCTGCTTGGGGTGTCATAGAGTTTGGGCTGTCGGGTTTAGGTATTTTGAGATAGGCTTACTTGGTTTCGTGTGTTGTTCCAAGAGCGGTGCCGGATTATTCAAACTATTAAGAAACACACTCAGGGCCAAGGGTTGTAGAAACCCGCCTGCTACCCCTTCACCGGAGACAAACTGTGGAACACAAAGCTTAACTCACTAACCTCATGGTAAGGTTGTAGTCGTACAAGAAGTAGAGCAAGGAAATCGAAATAACCGTGTGCAAGCGGTCTTCAAAAATGTCGTTCAACGGCAGCTGCTACTACAAGTACAGAGGCCAAATTTCGTTTCGTTATCCTAGAAACTCATAGCCTTATAAACTCTAAGTCCTATACCTGCCTTGAAAACAGTACCGTAGCGATGGTGATCCCGAAGAGGAGCTCGATGCTCACCTCCGCGCCCGCGGCGCGGCTGCCCTCCGCTCGAGCCGCCTCCTGGATGTAAGCTACAATGTGCATATGTATATAAGTGATATAAATGTGTTAATGTATTGTGCCTATTTGAATCTCTCTCTCTCTCTCTCCATCTCTCTCTCTCTCTCTCTCTCTCTCTCTCTTTACTGTGTATATATGTACACATTATGTATATGTGTGTGTGTGTACACATGGTTATGAAAGAAACATGTATGCTGAGATTGGTACCGAATTTGAGCTGCGGCTTTTGGCGCCTTCTTCGACTTGAGGTTTGGAGGCCTTCGTTTCGGGTTTGAATACGTTTTTTTTCCACACTTTGAGTTCGTGGATTTGGGCTGTTAAGTGCACCTGTTTTGAATCTGGCTGGTGTGGATTTTCTGGAAAAGCGACTCAAAACTTTCAATGCATGTGCATAGACGTCTGTATATGCGGACATACAGTGTCATCTCGTGTGGTCCCTATCTATTATATATATATATACATACATACATACATACATATATATATATATATATGTGTGTGTTTGTGTGTATATATATATATAGATAGGGGCCCTCAGAGATCAGCCTAGATCCCGAGCCTTGAACTTCGATGCGGGGATACCCATTCCGGTGTCCTTAAACCTTGTAAAACCCGATAGAACCCCAGCAAGCCTCATAAAACCCAATACAACCCCAATAGACCCCCATATAACTCCGTAAGCCCCAAGCGAACCCCACGTCGCCGCATGGGAGCCGAGGGGTCGACAGAATCGTTGCTGAAGTTTTAGAGCTCGCGCGCGAGGCACCGGGGGCCGTCTTCTTGCATGGGGTCTCGGAGTAGTCCGGGTTTTTGGGCTTATAGGGTTCGGGGTGTAGGGCCGAGTTGGTTTGGGGCTGTTGGAGTTCCTGTTGGATTGAGGAGATAGGGTTTACAGGACTGGGTTTAGGGTTGAGTTGAGGGTATCGGGTTTTTGACTATACGAATAATACGTAGAAACTTTCCACGAGTAGTTAAACCAACGTTGTAATCTAGAAGAATATTCCACCGAATTATAAGTTGGAGGGACCTAGATTCTTTCCGAAAGTACTCCCTGAATTCTAAATGCCCATCGAGACAGGGTATTGCAAGCCTCAAAATCTTCACGGTCTTTTTATAGTGTGTCGATGTCCGAAGGTCGGGCAGAGGTTTGAGGTCTCTGAAGGTTTGCGGGGCGGGTTTCACAGCGGTTCGGCACGTTCGGGCTCAAGCTGTCCTCTCCGCTGCTGGAGACTTCGGCCAGCCACCGTAATGCGAGAAGTGGAGCATGCGAGAAGGAAGAGGAGGAGGCTTGGTGGCTGGAGGAAGGTCGTAGATACGGGTCTGATACTGGTATGTTGTGTTTGGCCCGGCATCAGCCTAGAAGGTCTTGCAACTGCTACGGCCGGAATACATCGCACCCTATCTGCAAATCCTTCTGACACATTGCAGGAAGTCCGCAGAAAAAACGAAGACCTCCGAACGCTGCTGAAGAAGACTCCATGGCCAAGGCTGAAATGTTTTTCGGCAGAGGGGCGTACCCACGGCCTGCCAATGCGGCCCGAGAGCAGAGAGCCTTCACATCGGCCAGCGAAAGCCAGGCTGGAGTACTTGGCCGGCTTCTTCGATGGGGATGGCTGCGTTAAATGCGTGACGAATCTGTCTGGATGCATGTTGGCGGTGGGGCAGTCTTACGACCAGGCGGAAGTTCTCATGCTCTTCCGCGAAGCATTCGGTGGGAGCATCACACGGAGTAAAATGGGCAAGGGTTTGGCCAAGCCAGTGCTTCAGTGGCTGGCATGCGGCCAGTGTGCCCGAAGGGCAGCCTGGCTCCTGGCACCGCACAGCATGACCAAGCAGAAGCAGCTCTTGATTGCGGCGCGATGGCCCAAGAAAAAGCCGCGAAGAGAGGACCGCAAGGCCGAGCTGTGCGCTCTGAAGCAGCACGATTCGGCGGTCGCTGGGCCGTGCAGCTGGAGCTACTTCACCGGCTTCTTTGATGCAGAGGGCTGCATTACGCAGCCGTGTGCAGGAGCATCGCTGCTTTTGAGCGTCAAGCAGAAGTACCCCAAAGTCCTGAAGTGTCTTGGCGGTTTTTTGTCCCGCAGCATGGGCATCGATGCGAGCCTCCGCAAATCAGCGCCGGCGCATGTGTTGAGCATTTACGGCCTGTCAGATTGCAAGCGCATTTTGCAACGCATGCATGCAGCTGGACTGGTGTGCAAAGCGGAGCAGGCAGAACTTGCACAAGGTGTGACGAAGCAGAATGCAGCGAAAGTATTCGCTCAGCTGACCTGTCTGACTGGCAACCAGAAGTTTGGAAAGAAGCTGGACTCTGCCGGCCACGAAAGGGCGAGAAAGATAAAGTCAAAGCAACAGCAGGCAGCTTGCTTGCAGCAACAGGGCAGGCTGACAGAAGCTGAAAACAAGGACGGCGAGGTTGCGGTGCTCAAGATCGAGCACGAGCAAATTGGAGCCCGTTATGAGAATCAGCAGTTGCTTGAGTACGTTGGCAAACTGCAGAGTTTGCATGACAATTCATGGAATGGGCCACTTGCCCAGGGTATGTGAGCAAACAAAGGCATGGTCAACCTGCAAAACCTGTGTCCCACCACGGTTTGCTAAATTCGCTTCTTGCCGCCTGCGAGCAGTGGGTGCTGCACTCCTCCTCCTCTCCCCGTGGACGGCTTGGTTCGGAGCGTAAATGCTGTTGCGGCTCGTATATGTGTGGGAAAGTGTGTACGTACTATCATGTGCAGCTGACTTCTTTAACCTCATTCGACAGTAACGGAATGATATTCTGAAATCGAAATCGTTTGTCCCTGGCTTGTTGCCATGTCTCGCCACCCCGAAGCCCTACGCTGCATACCTTCTCAGCCTCACAACCTTCAAAGGAGTTTCGGAAGCCCCGATATATATATATATATGTATATATATATATATACATATATACATATATATATATATATGTATACATATATATACATATATAGATAGCATTGCTGCACCTTCTACTACGCCTCATAAGCCTTGGCAGGAATTCCGGGAGCGCATGTCTAACGTAGACGACTGGGGCTGGCGCGGCTTTGGCTGCGGCTGGGTCTTCCCGAGGTGCCTGGCAGCGGAAAACTTTCGGGCTGAGAGTGCTTCAGTACTTAAGGGCTCAGGGGACTTAGCAGACTTAGCAGGCAGGGTTGGGAGTGCCTGAATTCAGTGGGTCTATGCGCACGTAGAACTCGAACGGCCCTTTTTTACCCCTGCTTGCACAGTCCTCGGCTCACCTTAAGTGGAGGGTTTGCGAAGTGTATGCTCTCGGGGGCATGGAGACCGCGGGAACTGCGAGTGTTGGATGTTGGATGTGTCAGCAGTCAGCAGTTGAGGTTGGCGGAGCAGTGCAGGACAATTCGGCTTGTTGCAGGGGTCCGGTTCTGCTGTGTGGAGTTGATGTTGGGGATACATGTGGAGGTTTGCTGCACGTATCCAGGACTGGACTCGGTTTGGATGTTCCTTTTTGTTACACGAGTTTGGGAGTTTTGTGGGCTAGGGGTCGAGGATTTTGCTGTGCAGTTCACGATTGACTTTGCCGTTTTCGCTAGAAGGTTCGCCCTCCGGTTTCGGGGTTTGCTGCACCTGTCTTAGTATGCTTCAAGAATCCTGGGTGGAAGTCGCGAACTTTTGCAGACGCAAATCTTAAGGGCCCTTGGCGCCCCGCCCCATCTCCAGAGATCTTTGGCACCTCGGAGGTCGGCGGAGATGTACAGCCACCCCCACTACCTGGCCTTCATCCGCGAGGAGAAGCGAAATTTTTTCGGGATGGGAGGAAGTTGACTGCCTGTTATGCCGTGGTTGAAGGTGTGCGCATGGGCCAGAGATGACAGCCCCAGGGTCCAGAGTTCTGACGGTGCAGCCCGAACATGCAAAATGTAAACCCAGTACGTACCTTATGAAGCCGAAAGCCCAAGAGCCAGTTTTGAATTCCAAGCCAGATTCCGCTGCGTCGTCTCGACCTCCGAGGACGGCTCGACTGACCCACCAGAGCTGCCTTTCCGCCTCGACAGGCATGGGATGCTGGGATTGTATTTTGCAGGGGCCTTTGTACTTCGTAGCCAGTGGTTTGCTTAAATATACCGCAGCATACAAGTCGCTGCTTGTGTTTATGTATGTATGCATGCATGCATGTATGTGTGTTCGCACATACATGAATTCATGTGTGTGTGTGTGCATGTCTACTTACGTATCTGCACACCCGCTTGTCTTGTGTTTGCCAGTATCAGTGTACCAACCTGTACAAAACACGTCCTGGTTGAGTGAGTCTCTCTGAACCCCAGAGCCTAAACATTTGCAAGACTCCATACAGAAGCCCTCATGACCTTTGAAACTTCAAGCTTATACCCCTACAGAGAAGCCCTTCCATAGGTCGCGTGTTACAACCCGGAGGCTTCTTGCCGGCTTGCAGCGGTCCGTCTTACCCTACTTGGAAGACATGCTCGCCACTGACCTGCATTGGCCTGCGGCATTCTGTTAGATTCTGGTTCGTGTAAAAGTTGTGACACGTAATTTTGACTTAGAATCTGCTCTTCTGCAGCAAGTTTTTTTCATATTATGATAATCCAGAAAACAGCCGGCATCGCAGATAAACTTGTTGAAGGTACGCTTGGTGTCCGGAAGTTCTAGATGAGCTGGCTCTCCGGGTCGTGTTTTTTGTTCATTCAGGGTGGTCGCAGCGGGAGGTTTGAGCGAAGTTGCCTTGCCAAAGCACCGCGGTGATCGCGCCAGAGTATATTGCCTCGGCTTTCTCTGTACCGACCAGCTTCACCTTGAACACAACTCGAAAGCTCCAACCTCAATCCTAATTAAGGCCCGGACTGAATCGTAAGAACTCCAAACCCCAGAGTTTCAACCAATCCACACAAACACAAATGCTCCGAGTCTTCGCAAGGAGCATGGCCTTGATTACGAGCCGGGCTCCTTAGCGGGCGCGCTGCAGATTACCACTGCCATCGCGCACTACTATCCAGATGCTACGAAGCAGGAGATCGGGATTCCGCTCCTTTGCACACGTCTGAGACCTTTGGGGGTTTTTGAATTTCATGTTGGAGTCCGGATCCTGCGAAGCCATAAGAACGACTTTGACCAAAGCAAGAAGCGGAAGCCTAAATCACTGACATCCCAACCATGGTACGGTATATGGTCCCAAATAACGGGCAGTTAGGGTCTAATAAAGGGTAGATGGAGGGTCTAGGCACTTTTTACATGTTTATCTAAACTTCTGCGGCCAGGGTGGCCTGGGACCCGAAACCACACACACACACACACACACACACAATTCCTGCTCGAGCTCCAGCTTCCGTCGAGCCCGAAACTGTAGAGGTAGCGCTGCAGGAGACGCTGCTGACTCATGCAGCCTTCCACTGCGACGACTCTTTCTTGACTTTGCGGCTTGGCTCGGTCGAGAGCATGTCAGCCCAAATTGCATGCGCATCCTGTGCTCGAAGCGGGGGTAGAGCATGGAACGTTGCGTCGAAACCCGAAACTTCAGAGTTTCGCATGGACCCAAGACTGGGGGTTTAGGGCTGCAGGTATGACAGCAAACAGTAGCAAGTTTGTGTAGACATTTCTCTTGGAGTTTTGCAAACAACGAATTGTGAGACATGGGATTGTTCAATAGCCGAACCAATGCCTACTTCGAACGCTTAGCTCGAGACGTTTCCGTCGACCCCAGCGCAGGAACCTCGAGACCAACCGCGGAATCCATGGGCTGCAAAGTTGGCCCGAAGGAGCTTTACCAAGCGTACCCTTCATAAGGTTTCCTTTAAACTTTAAGGAAGGGTTTCCCTGAGGTTTTAGGGTGAGTTCTGGGGCCTAAGTGGCTGAAGGTTTCAGAGGCTGCCGGGGTTAGGATTGACGGGCTCCGGGTTCACTGTGAGTGAGTGGCTATGTGAGTTTTCTCGTCTCGAACTACCACTTTAAGGCATCCGCCATTCTACAATCGACATCTGCCGGTTCGAGAACGTTTCATACTTTCTCTTTCCAGGACCGCAGATTCGACGGTTCCAGTATGACGACGAGGCCACTTAAGACGAATCTGCAAGAGACCGAAGAAGGGCAAATACCTGGGTAGCACAGCGGGCTCATTAAATCGTGGAAGTCACGAGTTCCGTTTCTCCTCCATACCTCATGGCCGACCTCATAGCGCAGAAGTCATGAATGCTGCAACTTGAAGTTGGGTACAGAACTTGGGTTATGCAGTTCAAGGTCAAGGTTGAAAATCCGTGGTTTCGAATGGGTTTGTGTAGTGCTTCCTGCTTGAGGCGAACTCGTCGGTGATGAACCTTTTCGTGGGTGGCCCCTTGGCTTCTTAAAGAGGTGTGGGTCAAGACGCGTAGCCTGGCGTTCGGCATCTTCGGACCCGCTCTTCTGCAAAGTGTGAGCCCTGTGCTGAAGCGTCTGATTCTGCGCTGATCGTGAGCGCAAAACCTGCGAAGAGCCAAGCCCTGCAACAGCCAGCAGCTCATCACAATGTCGGTCATGAGGCTGTGAGGCCATGCCAGTGCCCTGTGAATCTGTGAGTTGTAATGAAGCGCAACTCAGCATAGCATCCTCTTGTAGCTCTTCTGCAAAAGCAGACAGGTAGGCGCAGCCGGTACAGCGTTACAGCGTAATGCCAATTTCGATTCGGATAATATAAAACTACTTTGTAGCCTTCGCGGCCTTGCCGCAAACCCAGCCAACTAACGAAACACAGCAGATCTGCGTTAACAGCAAAGTGTAGCAACCTCTTCTTCCACAGCCAAGGATATCTCCAAGCCCTCTCCCAGGGGCGCTGGAGGAGTCTGTTGCACTCAGGCGGGACTTTGTTTTGGCATGGCCTGTATTTGCCGTTTAGGTTTGTTTGTTCCCCACCCTCGGCATGGGGCTGTTAGATGTTAAAGTCAGCTATTACTCCTCGCCCTCTGAGACTACCTCCTGGAGTGCCCAACCCCAAAGACTATAGCGTGAGACTCCCTGGAGTGCCCAGCCCCACAGACTAGCGTGAGACTCCCGTGAGACTCCCTGGAGTGCCCAACCGCACAGACTAGCGTGAGACTCCCGTGAGTGCCCAACCCCACAGACTACCGTGAGGGTGGGAATGTTCGAAGTACAATAATTTGTTTGTTTCTTTGTTTGCTTGCTTGCTTGTTTGTTTTTTTGTTTGTTTGTTTGGTTGTTTGTGTTGGATGCTTTGACATTGCGGCGCGCACACGAGAGTGTACGATTAATGGACCATTTTCCTTCCAAAGCTTGACACTGCTGTCCGGAGAAGCACGCTATGAGTTGATCCTGTGACGGGGAAGCTTCAATGTTCAGCACTTTGAACGGTTGAAGGCTCGCTTTAGCTTGGGCTCTGAGATGCGACCATGCGTCAGACAAAGCTACTTGGGCCACAGATTCTGCATGGATTCCGGCCGAATGGGCTACGAAGTGCTGCTGGGACGACTCAATCTTTCACATCTGTCCAAACACAGGATCGAAAGCAAGGGAGGCCAAATGTCACACGGAATCTTTGCCCCGAGGTTTTGCCTTTTGCTGCAGTGCCCACTGATGCAGTGCATGTGGTGAAGGAAAAGAACCATCAGTTGCGCGACATCCTGAAGACCCTCCGCTGGCCGAGTTTGAGGTCCTTTGAAGTGGACGGCAACGTGTACCCATTGCCATACAGGAAGCTTGAAGACGGGCCTTGCACTCCATCCAAGGCCGTGCATGCCAAGGCCAGCATGGACTATTTGGCTGGCTTTTTCGACGGTGATGGATACGTCGGCTCCTACACATCATCGTGTGGATGCCGCTTGTCGGTAAGCCAGTGCGTCCACCAGGCTGGGATTCTGCTCTTGTTCCAAACAGCCTTTGGAGGCACTATTGCTCGCCAAGCCGATGGTGTAGGATTGAGGAGACCGATGTTGCATTGGTTCGTGAGCAGCTTGCGCGCTCGCAATGCGGCCCGCAAGTTAACAAAGTGCAGCATAACAAAGAGGAAGCAGCTTCTTCTTGCAGCCCAGTGGCCGGGAGATAAGCATTTTCAAGAAGAGTTCAATTATGATCTGAGTTGTTTGAAGAAGCAAGATTCGGCTGTACCTGGCGAATGTACATTGGAGTACTTCGCGGGGTTCTTCGATGCGGATGGGTGCATCATTATCCCCCCATCGGGTGGGCTGAGGCTGGAAATCAGGCAGAGGTTCGGAAATGTGCTCGACGGCTTGAAAGAGTATTTGTCTCAGGCCTTTGGGATTGAGGCCCGGGTCCGAACCTACCACCATTTTTCGGTCTTGACCGTCTACGCTACTTGTTCATGCAAGCTACTATTGCATGCCATGTTGAGGGCAGGACTGAGCTGTAAGGCGCAGCAGGCAGAGCTTGCCCTAAGTTTAACGAAGGAAAATGTTGTGGAAGTCCGCAAGGCCAAAGCAAGACTGGGTGGAAATCAATGCTTTGGCAAGAAGCTGGATGAGCACGGCCTCCGGAGATTCCGATCCATTGCAGCGCTCCAGGGGCAGGCCAGGAGATGGATGCGGCAAGGGCAGGCAGCTGAGGCTGACGCCATGCTGCAACAACTCGCAGCAATGAAAGCTGAGCACGAGAAGCTCAATGCGGAAATGGAGAATTTGCAGCTGAGCGAGTATGTATGCAAAATTCAATGCTTGCACAGAGAGCGAGATCATGGCAACTAGCGAAGTAAAACTGTTGCGGTAAGTTTCAATCCGGCACAGGGCTCTGGTTTTCCCAGATCAGCATGACAACAGTGCCCACCCGCCAATGTCGCACCATAACCGAACTGCCCACTGGTTTTAAAGACCAGCTTGTAAGCATGATGCAGGTGTCCTGCACCGAGGTACCCTTGTTTCTGGTATCTTGTCGTAGCTTCCAGGATCACAGCGGCGGGCTCTGTAGAATGATTTTTGAGACCGAGACAGACTCAAAGTGCATACTTGTTTCTTTGCGTCTATGTTTGATGCAGTGCTACAATCATGCAAAATATCGGAATGTCGACAAACTTTTTGAGTCTGAAGCTTTCATTCCTGCTTGCTGCTCATGTTGTTACCTTCTTGTCCAGTTGTTCCTGTGTCCGGTCACGTCACCGTGTTCCATGCATGCCGCTGGCAGGTTCGAATCCCAGCAATGCTGCTCGGCATGACCCGGAGAGAAGAAGCATCACAGCCTCCAGAAAAGACTGTCAAGTGAGATACGACTCGCCAGCTCCCTTCATTGCCATGAGTTTTTATAACATATATTCATCTGCATCGTACTCGTAGTATCCTGAACCCTAACACTGGATCCCCGAAAGATCTGAAATCTAATTGGGTGATGAGCTGAAGCGCGAGTCGTTGCCGATTGATCCGAGGAGGATCGGCTGTCCCTGACGCTGTTCCTCGGCATACCCCAGCTCCACGAGGCAAATTGAGCTAGGTGAGGGCTTCAAATGTTTCAGTATTGTGTGCTGGGGTCCGCCATCCTGTTATGTTTCGCATCACGCTTTTCCCCAGCGAGACCTTTGCAAGCACTCTCGACACACGTTTGTGTATATGGGGACGGATGGCTTGACTTGCGTGGACTCCTACCCTGCCTGCTACATGCGGAACAGTCTGTCATGTCGTGTTGCCACAGGCCGCGCGGGCTCAGCACGAAGGCACCCGCGGCGAACAGGAGCAGCAGGTGCGCCCAAATTTTACTTTGCACAGATCATGAGGGCGGATCTGCATGACGTTTAGATGTTCGTTTGTGGTTGCACTCTCTTGGGCTGCAGAGGTCATGAGGGCTGGGGCGGTTAAGGCCTCTGATCGGTTCCAGCTCTTTGCAGCTGCGATATCGACGATGCCGATGCCTTATAAACCTTAAGTAAACTAAAAGCCTAACACCCTGAACCCTAAGCCCCAAAGCCCTAAGCCGTCTGACCCCAGGTCTTCGACTGGTTTGGGCAGGCCAAGCACTTAGATGAGTGGTCGGCCGGCGCTCGGTTCGACGAGATACAGGACTGCGGATGTTGAGGGTTTTGGGGCTCAGACCAGCTGACCGTTCGAGTTTCGGCTTCGGGGACTTCAGGCACGTTGAGGTCCAGGCGTGGAGTGTAGAGTTCAGGCTTGAGGAGCAGCTGATATTCAGGTTTTAGAGATCGGATCAATTATAGGGTTGGCAAATTGCGGATCAGGTGGTGAGTGGATAATTCTCTACGACACGGATTACGAAGCACTTCTCGAGTTCCGGTCCAGCTTCGTCTAGCTGGTAAGTTGCGGATCCTGTGGGGGCTCTTTCGATCCGGATTTAATGCAAGAGCTTATCCTCTCCCAAGCTCTTGAGGCTTTGAGCTTTTCTCGTTGCAGTTGCGGAGGACATGTACACCCATGG
This sequence comes from Symbiodinium sp. CCMP2456, assembly GCA_905221635.1. Lineage (NCBI taxonomy): Eukaryota > Dinophyceae > Suessiales > Symbiodiniaceae > Symbiodinium > Symbiodinium sp. CCMP2456. The sequence goes on from CAJNDV010034019.1 coordinate 19,241, forward strand.
CGATGGCTTTCGAGAGTCTGTACAAAGCCTGCCTCCTGGCCCACATGTGTTGGCAGAGGCGGGTGTGCTATTGCAAGGCATGCCAGGCTACATCAGCTGGTGTAAACGATGTCATGTGGCACGAACTCCAAGAAGCGCTCACTTAGCAAGCCGTGATCTCTGAAATCGGAAGCCCGAACTTGCAAAGCTACTTAAGCTTCCAAGCAGAGCCCTCTGAACCCCACCACTGTAGAAATTCAACTATCGACCAAGGCTCAGCAGAGCCAGGCCACTTCCCTCCAAGACGCGGGCGCGACACTGGCAGGCTCCCCAAACCCCACTTCCTCCACAAGCTTAAGCCCACGACCGTAAGCAGCTGTTGCGTGTCCTTTTGGGTCCCTTGAAGATAGCAGTCTTTGTCGGATCGTCGTCCCTTCAACTTCCGAAGCCCGAGCTCCGAATTAGACTCCAAACTCTACTCGAAAGTAATTATAGACGTTGGGCCCAACAGATTGAACCTCCAAGCTCCGAGTTCAACCGAAATCCGCCGACCGCAAAACCCAAGCCCGAAACCCGAAGTCCCTGAGCTCGCAAGCATAGACCCTAAGCCTCCAAGCCCCAATCCAGAGTCCGTGTTCCTCCCATGCTCCACAATACTCCAAAAAATACTTTAAACTCTGCTTCCCAAAAGCCCTATGAAGCCCATTCCCTTCAGCCCATTCCCTTCTCAGCGGCTTGCAGGCGGTGGCCAACGCCCGAGCCAAGGCGCAGCAGTAGGCGTTTTGTGCCGAGCCGAGGATTTGGAGAGAGTGGTTTTGTTCGGAGTGCGATTCCGAAATTCCGCAATCCTCGACCTCAAAACTACAAAACTTGACAAGGTACCGTTCCAGAAGTCCCGACTCTCCAACTACATGATTACAATAGCACACCCTACAAAGCCCCAATCTCATGAAGTAATGCCTTTCTTAAACTTCCGGCTTCCTTCCTTTGGCCAGCTCCGCCGCGTGCCGGCCCTCGCAGCGACGGCGGCCTTCTGCACCCCTGGGGGCTCCGTCGGCGCAACGCGGGTGCGGTCTCAGTGTTTGGTGCGCGGGTTTGTAAACTTGGGATGGCTTTGGGGATACCGCAGGTTTTACAGTGAAACTTTACAGGATATATTGAGCGGAACGATTTTTCGGACTTAAGTGTCGGGGGATGGAGTACGTGGGCTGGGTCATTATTCTGCACCTATTTATGTGCAATGTGCCCCTGCTGCTTGGGCGGCATGCGGGATGGACAGTATTTTGTAAGGTAGTTGCCACAGTTCCTCTCCAAAAGCATTCTACTTGTACAGAAGTGATGCTTCAGTTGGGCAACTAGACAAAGCAAAAGTGGTAAAGTTTTGAGCATGCTGAGCCTGATACCCCTAGAGTAGCATAGCGGTTCCTAGCAGTCTTAGCGCGAATCATCCTCGGTCCGTATTCCTAGTTCTGCAGTTCATTGTATATTTTTGCGGTGTGTAACCGAATTCGGTCTTTTGTCCCCCGTACACCCTTAACCCTAAACCACTCTGTGCATGGTTGTTCCGGCAAGTCGTCCGGTTCGAACTTCGACCACACACACAACCCGGTGATAGCCGGATTCGAGATCTCTCTGCGCCACACTGGCGTTGCCGAAACGGGTGCCTTAGGTAAGCAGTTGTCACTGCGACTCGTACGTATCACTGGACATGATACTTAGACCCTCGTGGCCGAACCGCCATCCTCTCACATCAAGCAGTCTTGTCTTCGTCTTCCGGCGTGTAGAACACACGAAGATTAACCGGGTAAGGTGAAGCCCCTTCCTCCGATGTGGTGACACAAAACTTAGAAATAGAACACTTCACCGGATTGAAGACGACCCTTGCCCTGCTTGTCAGTCTTTCTCTGCCCTGGCGGCTGGAGCAGCGATACTCGTCCTGCGGAGGTGCTTTTGAGGTTTTGTTGTCAATCTCGGGTCATCGAGCTGAGGGTTCGTGAAATCGCATGCGATAGAAACCAGATCGCACGGCCGCAGACGTACAGCCCGATATCCGGTAGGCTCCGGATGAGCTTTAAGGCTTGGGGGTCCAGCGAGCTCCAATCCACGATCCCCGCAGTCCTTGGTGCAGTAAAGTAAAAGCACTACCTACTACCGCTGAAGCGGTTACTTAGTAACCTTAGACCCGATTCATCGGCAGCAGCAAAACCACGTAAGATGGATGGAGTCACCATCCCTAGTTAATAAGCCTTTCAGCCTCAATATCATGATCCTGCAAACCCTCCACATCAAGCAGCTTAAACGTCTTCCGGCTTCGGTCAGGTCAGCCTTGCGAAGGTGACGCAAATGAGGCCTCTCACGCTATGAGCCTGCGAGCCTGTGCCGCGGCTCGGACACTTCGTCCGCTATACTTTGCCGAGCTCTAGAAGGAAACAAAAGTCGAGCCTGGACTTGGGTTGTGCCGGGCTGGCTGATTGCTCACAACCACACCCCAATTTCTATTATGCCGAGGGGCCGCATCGCCAGGTGTGAGAATCTTTCTGTAGTGAGGCATGGTCGACACTGCCAGAGTCAGAACAAATCTTGTAGTTTTGTGCGGCTGCTTGTTCATGCTAACATCCAAGAAGCAGTGACGCAAATCTGTCGAACTCGCGCAATCGCCTCATTGTTTCGCTCCCCTCGCAGGTGAAGAGCAAAAACGATGCGGTGCAGGTTACCGTGGACTCCGCAGAGAACGCGAGGAAGGCGCACGGGTCCAATGCCAGCGGATGGAACCCTAAGTGCAGTTACTTGTACCCAATTGTTGGAAGCTTTGGGGTACTTTAAGGTGTATATATACGGTATACGGTTTGCTGGACTGTAACCTTGGGACTCCTAGGGGAGGATAACGTGGCAGAGACCGACCTGAGACAAGACACTTACTGTAGACTAAAACCGGATGCGAATAAAGAGTTATAGTTTGATTCAGCGGTTGGCAGAGAGCGTCAATGCAAAAGCATGTGGAATCCACCACGCTGCATCATGCTGGCTTTCTGTAAGCAGCTTATTTGCCTCGGCTTTCCTGGCATCATGTGTTAGCGGCTCTTCCTTCGATGGGTCGAAACGCGGAGGGACATCTCTACCCTAAATCCCTAAGCTTCCTAAAGCCTCAAGCCATCTCAAGCCTGAGCAGAACCTTGGCACCACTGGCATGCCGGATGTATCTACCCAGAGAGCCCAATACCCCTCGAAGTAGGAAAAAAATCCTTAAGTTATAGGGGCGTTATTATTATTATTATCATTATGATGTAAGGTGTATTTCTTATAATTAGTTACCGGGTATTGGGCTCTCTGGGTAAGCCCTAAACCATCAAGCTATCCACAAGCCTACGCCGGAACATAACCGGGGCATCCCGGATGTGCCCAGAGAGCCCAGTGCCCCTTAAATCAGGGATCGGAATATTACTTAAATTCTACAGTAGGTTCCTGAAGAAGAGGTATGGGGCATCCCGGATGTGGAACGCCTTGCGCCCTTGTCCAGGATCTCAAGATGCAGCTGTCCAAAGCGCAGCAGGAGGTTGCCGTTTTTTCGGGATGTTGCTGGTTTGGGGTTTGAGGTTTAGGGTTTGGGGCTAGGGTTTAGGGGTTTCGAATCCTGGAGCCTTGACTTCAAAAGAGCCCTGAACCTGAACCCCTGTAGAAGTCACAGCAATGTGCCAAACCCAAAACTTCTGAACCCTCCAAACTCCAAGCCGCAAGCGCTGAGAGGTCCAAACCCTGTAAAACCTCCACAGAGAGAGCTTTTGAACATGCGTTGTTAAGCCTTTCCCTCAAAAACCCTATCAGGCCCTTCTGAAACACAGATCCTTACAAGCCCTCACAAAAAACCACGCTACAAAGCCCTCCACGTACCATCCTGAAAGGTCGTTCATCTCCAGGGCCGTCGGAAGGAGCTCTCCGAAAAGCTGGACCAGGAATCGGGTTCAGGGTTTAGGGTTTAGGGCCAAGATTTCGAGATTGGCCTCTTAGGGGCCATTGTGGCAGTGTCCATGTTCAGCATGTGTTTCTTCTTGTGGATTTAAGTTATGGGGGTTTGGGTTGTCTTGCATCCGGCTGTCAATGGGTATGCCATACAGATATCTGCAGGGTTTGCGTGAATTTAAGTCTACAGAGAGCAGTGTTGGGCTTCCAGGCTCGCCAGCCTTTCTCTGGCAAAGGCGGGTGTGATGACTGTGCTTGATATGCTTGGTGTCCGTGACCTTGGTTTGACCATGAACTCATGTGTTACAGTCCTGTCACATCTGTTTGCTACGGTGTACTCCTCTAAACCCCAAGCGCTAAACAATTTCTCAAACCCTGCTGAAAGCTTTGAGCGACATGAGCCCGGTGCGGTGGATGCTGCAAGGAGAAGAAGCGAAGAGCGGAGCTGACAGAGAACTGGAAGAAGCTGAAGGACACTTATAATATAGACTTCTTCGAGGCCTGAAAATCAGATACATCCCCCTTTGGTAATGGTAGTCCCTATACAATTACCCTCTCATGTACCCCACACAATTCGGTCCTAGTCTTTAAAAGGTCCTATACGAATCGGGGTTCGGGGTCGAGGGGCCTCGAAGCATAAGCCCGACTAAAACATAGCTCAGGGGACTTCAAATACACAAAGTAATTAAGTCGCGCAGACCTGACCAGATCTCTTATTCAAGCGTGTTAAGTAGAGTCAGCTCAGTGTCATAATTCTGCAATATAGCTTGGGGGATGCTGAAATTCACCCTTCGGGACATGGCATCGCCAAGCACAGGGCACAAGCTTTGGATTCCAAGATCCTTCCAGCTTGCACCCGAAGCCGCATAGCCACCTTCGACTTGATTCCTTCAATCAGAGCCCCGGAACATGCTTTGCCGCTGCTTGTTCGCTCCCCGCCACTCGCCGCCTTCAGCTTGCCGCGTAGGCATTTTGACAACAGGAGCTCGACAAATTGACACGTCGAACTTTTCAACAACATGAAGCCCACTCTTGCCTTATAGTCATACCTAGCCAGGTGTAGAATGACCCAAGCCGTAGCCACCCAAAACCCCAAAGCCAAGCATGCCTTCAGCCATAACCTGGCTCGTCTCAATAAAGCCCAAAGACTGACCTAAACCTGCAACTCCCACTTTAACCCGAAGCCCTAAACCCATCAACCTCAAGCACCCCAGATCCTGCAAGCTTGGGTGAAGCCCAGAGCCCTGAAATCCCCAAAACCCCTCAAACAGCAACGGAACTCCTCTTTTGAGCCGTCGGGGGGCCGCGCTTGACTCGAGGCTGGGGTGGGGCGTCTCTAGGATCTTAGAGAGGGGGATGTCTGGTGTCGCTGTTGTTCATACTGTTCCCTGATAAGTTCCATCTCGGCTGAGGCTTCCTTCCTTTGCCGGAAATTTGGGATACTGGACTTAGTGGTTGGTGCTGAGTATTTACCATTCAGGTTGCTTGGGTTTTGTTGGTGGCGCAGGGCTTCCGGTTGCGGGCTCCGGCTCCCAGAAGCATCTACGGGCAGATGTGGAGGACTCGGACTTAAAGTTCAAACGCCACGTGCGGCAGCGACCACATCTTGCACCTTCCGCAACGCAAGGTCTTGAACTCCCCCGAGACTACGGTTTGAGGTTTGTTGCCCGAATACTACCCGTTCAGTCTGCGACAAGTAGAGTATTAGTCCAGTCTCATGAAGACTCATACTTACCTGTTTAAAGTTGGCTCCATACTACTCGTACTATAGTGGCCTAAATACTTACCAATATTACTGTTAGGGTTCCTTGTTATATCTTTACGATAAAGGAGCCCCAACACCTTATTCTAATTACTATAAGGCCCTTACATTACTCGTAGGTGGAATTGGGACTCCGGTTGGTCAGGTGCTGCCATGTTCGAGTTCGATGAGCTGGAAGCCGTTACTCTGGCAAGCTTGTCTCGAGCTGCGGAGCCCCAGTGTAGAGGCTTGCATAATCATAGGAACAATGAAAATCAGAAACAGCCATCGTGTCTTGCACAATATCAGTAACAGTACCGATAGCAATAATGATAAGAATGAGTAGGAATCAGTACGTATGGAGATCTTGGGCAGGGTTGTGCAGTATTTCATTTAGGGGCTTCATGAACATTATTACCCATGCCCCAAGTAGTTACTCGCTCCGAAGCCTCCTGCGTCAAGTGTTGAGGGCTTCGAATCGAGGATAAAGGCAGTTCCCTCAAGGCTGAATCCCTCAAGAAACAGAGAAAGATCAGCATCCAGCTGGAAGCGTGCAATGATGCCAGGCTCTTCCTCACCAGGCAGTGGCTGTTTTCGGCGCTGGCTCAGAGGAGGCACGGTGGCAGGGCTTCGGAATTTTAGGAGTAAAGCATTCTACCCTAGCAGAAAGCACGAGCTCTTGAAATTTCTCCAACCTGGGCCGTTCAAACCACCAGGCACTGCTAGGCAAATGAATGGCCCCCAAACCCTTAAACCCTCAGGTACGCTTGTGGCAGCCTTAAGAACTCTGAAGCTACGCTCATTGAAGAAGCCTGATTTTGCCCTCATAGTACCTATACATTATCGTACCCTCACAGTACCCTGAAGCCTAAACCATGGCCCTTGTAGTACCCTGTAGAGTGCCCTTGTTATAGTACCCTTATTATAGTACGTAGTACCCGTATAGGACCCTTCATAGTACTGTATGGTACCCCTTCTTGTGTCCTTAATGGTACCGTATGGTACCCCGTGTTATTGAAAGAAGCGAAGCTCCCAGGTCAATGGGCTCTATCTGGACACCGGAGTCCAAGCACACGGGGCGCCGATCTTCAGGCCACGGCTTCTTCCGCCGTAGGCCTTTATAGGGTGCAAGGTTTATATGGGTTTATAGGGTTTGGGGATTTCGGGTTTAAGGGTTAGGGGGTTTAGGTTAATCAGGCTTGGTAAAGGCGGTGTTGTAAGCGCTTTTAGGCTTTCGAAAAGACAGGGCTTCATATGATGTCTAGGATGGGGGCCTGAATCTTGCTAGAAAGTATAAAGCGTCCTGAAGCAGTCTAGTTCAGTTATCCAGGCCTTCAGGCCTCTGCATTACCAGAACCCTCTTTGTTTGGAAGCTCTCTCTAGAATCTATATTCAGGTTTGTATTCAGACCCTGCCAAAACTGCTTTTGGTAGTTAAGGGCACTAAGTCTACAGGGGTACTGTTTTCGGTCAACTCTTCCACAGGAGCCTGCAAGTTTAGGGAAGTTTTGGTCTTAAGGCATCCTGCTTCCAACAATTAATCTAGTCTGCAAGAAATAGACCCGAATCATCTACACGAATAGCCCATGTGGCTTAGCCTCCGGACTTTAGGAATTCAGGGCTGATGGGCTTTTCAGCGGTTTTTGGAAACTTCGGGCTTTCAGGCAGCCCGACACTTTCAATCCTGCGTCGCAGGGTTGGTGAAGGGCCGGGGTTTAAGGCTAAGGTTTAGGGTTTAAGGTTTAGGGCTTAGGGCACACCTTAGGGCACATGCCAGAAAAATCTACGAATCCACAAGCAGGGAGCTTTCTTGAACGTGCTCTAGAAGTTAAGGCCCCGGGCCCATGCAGGCACACGGAGCACGGTCGAACATTGCTGGCGCGCGAGCCTCACGGTAACCGCCAGGTTCTCAGAATCTGACCTGTGTACTGTGCTAGAATGCCCGTTTCGAGTAAAGCGCAGAACTGTAGGGACTCTGCCTTTTAGGAGAAGGTTGAGGTATTGCATTTGGCGCAAAAGCTTCCATGAACAGTTCGAGCAAAGCAGCAGCCTGAACCTTCAGCAGTTCTGCACCTCAATGTCGTTTGCATGTACAGGATGCGGGATTCGGGTGTGGCACTTAGAGTTTGTTGAGGAGTGGCAGATGTGACGGTTTCAGGTTTGTTTGGAGAATCAGAAAGCAGCTAGGCCGACGAGTGCAATGATTGGTGATTAGTGATTCAGTGAGGGCCGGGATAAGTCGAGGCACTGTCTTGGTCTTGTGCCCAAGACAAAACGCAGCCATCCCCATGCTGTAATCCGCAGACCCGAACCCAAAACCTCTTCTTCTTCGGATGTACGTTATGGGATTCAGGATCCTACACAGTTCCACGAGACCCTATACATGCTGAAGGTGCATGGTTGCTGGATGGCTTGATGATTCGTACTTAGGCAAGCAAGACAAGGCCCAGCCCGAACAACATTCACCTCCTGAATTGAGAGCCGCACCGATTGAATCCAAATGAACTCCGCAGTCTTCGAGATCCATACCTTGCGACCGAACTGCCGTGAGACCCTAGTAAAACCAAGTTCGAACCGCGTGTCATCCTACGACAGGCATCGGCTGGCTCATCGGAGTTGACAGATGCCCGTACTACGGCCGCTGAGCTTGCACAAGTGTGAGGGTGTTCGGGCTACACAGGGTCGCAGAGGCAAGACCTGAGCTTCAGAACCCTTTAAGAGGCTTACAGGCCCTACCCCAAAGCCCTGCACCCTGCTAAAACCTTGCCTGATGCAACTGTAGCAAAGGGCTTGCAGGCTTTTTGTCAGGATTTTTTGCCAAGGGTCCGGCTGTGGTCGGAAGCATGCGTTTAAGGGCTTGGTATCACGAGGATGCATGCTATGCAGCCTCAAGACTCATGGTAAACTCCTCCCTTGGAACTCGGACTTTTGTGTTCAGATTGCTTCCCTATATATGCCTAAATCCTGAACCCGAAAGGCCATGAGGCACAAGTGCAGCAACGACGGGTCGCGTGCAGGCACGTAAGCGCAAGCATCACAAACCCCAGAGCCTGTCAGCCTCAAGATCCGAACGGTTTAGGTTTTAGGTTTTACGTAGGGTTTAGATTTCAGGTTTGGGGTTGAACCCTGAACCCTAAATCTTATGAAATCCCTTGTCCTAGAATCCGAACATGTCAACAGAGCTTCCCAGGCATTCGGACGGATGACACACGCTGTCCGGCCAAGGGCTGGCGTGCGTTCAAGGCCTGCTGTGAGGGCTTCGGTTGCAGTGGTTTGGGCTTAGGGTTTAGGGTTTTAGGGTTTCTTTACTGCTTCGGTGTTACTCCGGAGTACTTCAGAGTTGAGGATGTTTGGGTTGAGGTCGATGGAATTTGGGTGCCTGGGTGCTTGGGATTGGCGGTCGCTTCCATCTTGGCCTAGAGGACCTTAGACAGTCATTACAGGCAGCCTGAAAGCTGCGGGAGTGGCCCCAGTCGCTCCCTGGAATCACTTCGGAAGTAGTTGGAGCAAGCTGCTACTTGTGCTTACAGGTCGCTCCAGTTTGGGTCCAGCTATCAAAGTAATGTAGCATCCAATCCTACAAATCGACACCTCATACCGCAGCATCAAGCAAACTCCCTGAGTTCCCCTGATGCTGCCCAAAAAAGGTGCTTGTGGTATAAGTTTCATACCCTGCTGGGTTCATCTCGCTAGTTCTTAAAATCTTGGCATTTTCTCAGTTGCTCAACTTCAGTAGGAGTTGGCCACAGGATCCTAGGTACTGTTATGGGAGATACTTCCCCAAATCAGAATAGTACCAGTAATTCCTTTTTTACAAACCCTACATTCTACCCTTTAGGTACGTAGGACCCTTTGGGTTGGCCAACACTAGAGACCCATAAACGACCTGAGCTAGGTTGTTCTATGGTGGGGGCTCAGCCTCATCCTGAGATCGTGCTGTAGGGGCCTAAAATTACCAATGCCATTTTGGGGGTTCCTTATTATAATTATAGCATAGTGGACCCCCAAACCCTATTCTAATTATTAAGGCGCCTTTCTAATTAACTCTCTTCGCGACTCGTTGGCTCCAATGTTTTCATAGCTAAGTCGAAAGTACTGTTTCTCCCCGGACTCCATGCAATCCCCCTACACCCCAAAGCCCTGAACCAAGCCCTAAACCACCTAAGCTCGAAATCGTAGCACAGCCCCCTAAGCCCTAAATCCTAAAACCCCAAGCCCACGACAAGGGCGAGGGCCCTGCCCCGCGCGTCGAAGGCCGCGCTGACCTCGCTGAGGCGGAGTTTAGGGCTTCAAGTCTGCAAGGTTTTGTGGGGTTAGGGGTTAGGGTTTAGGGGTTTTGTAGGGCTTGCGGTTTAGGGTTTACGGGTTTAAGATTAGGATTTCGACTGGGTTTGTGCTGCTGTTGTTGAGGTTTTGATGGTCAGAGGATTCTTGGTTGAAGGCTCAGGTTTCAGGGGTTAGGGCTGGGGGCTGAACGCATTCAGTGTCAGAGGAGATCACAGCGATTTGAAGTGCAAGGGTTTTGGTATGCTCCACGGCTCAAAACTGAGCTTGATCTGCCAGAATCTTCCCTGCTAATTCTGTATTAGCAAGCATGACAGGACCCACAATAGTATGTTCGAGCAGGCTAAGGTCAGCGGGGACCTGGAAGATGTGGCGTAAGTTCAAGGACTTCCGAATTTGGGTGTTTCGGGATATCAGGTTTCCGTAAGAGTACATGTACAGCTCTGTGGCAAATGCCTGCGCCCTCGATTGTACGTTTGAATCAAAGTATAGACCCTTCCGGGTACACGGACCCTGATAATCCTAAACCTTACACCCGAAACCTTAAACCTTAGACCTTAAACCCTAAGCCTATCGGGTTTGCAACCGGGCCGGGGCGAGGTCTCGTCAGGATGAGTTTGAGGGTAGCGGACTCAGAGCTAGGCTAGGACCTCTAAACCGTCCAGGGATCTTTTGGTGTTTTCGGTTGTGGGCCATTTGGAAAGACTGTTACCGATCTTCATTCTGAACGCCAAATTCAACGACCGGCAGGGGTTGCGATTTAGGAAAGCCTGGTATATGGACCTTATTTAAAACAAAACTAAACCGTAGCCGACGCACCCCCTCTTTGCGGCAGGCCTCGCTATGTCTGGCGCAGGCTGGGGCTCTCGGAGGGAGAAGTCTGGCTTCTCGCAACCTTGGGTTCAAGGCTTCCGGTTTGTGCTAAAGCCTAAACCCTAAAACCTCTACCTTGAGTTGTGGTTAAGGGTTTATGGTTTAGGGTTGAGGGCTGCTTCAGAAACCGACAAGCTCAAAGCCGAACCCACGGCTCAGGCGTACTGCGACGAAGCAGAGGTGGGGAGCACAGTTCTTGCAGGTCATCATGCTAAGGCTTCGGGGTTTTGCAGGTTCATAGCGTAGTTAGGAGTCTGGTTCAGTGTTCATTTATGGGCTTAGCTCAGGGGTTTCAGGTGTCGAGGTCAAGGTCTACGGTGATTTTTGTTTAGTGCAGGGCCTTAAGGTGTGGGATTTGTTTAGCGAGAGGTTTATTTTCGTAGCCACCCAAAGACTCCAAGTAGGCCTAGAACCCGAACCTTGCAAATAGCAACATCGATACCCCCCAAGCCCTTTGTGTACGGTCCAAGGCCTTGAGTGACCAGGGCCGCTTCCGTGTGGCCGCAGAGGCTTCCCAGCATGCTGAGCTGTTTTTGGAGCTTCAGCGCTTTCCGTGCCAAGCACAGCAATTTCAATTTGTACTTACGCAGTCCCCTGGTCCTCCAAGTAGGGTTGCGTGCTGAGGCTTTGGGACTTTGGGGTCCAAGGCTGGGAAAGCTGGTCGAGGCATTATGTCCAGTACTCCAAACCTTAGCACTCTGAGCCTGGAGCCCTAATGAACAACCTCAACCCAAGCAGTCGTGATTTCAGTTCGCGAATTACACCCGGCATCGATGTTGGGCCTTGAAAGACTCACGACACCTTGATTGGTCAAGCCTCTACCTTACCCTCGAGCTTCATATGCCAAAGCGGCGTTTAGGCTGACCCTAGAGCTAGTGTGCTCGATTCTGTTAATACGACCTAGGTACATGGACGCTTCAGCTTGTAGGGCCGTACATTTTTTACTCAGCCAGCACCCCCATATTATATGCCACATGGGCCTCACAAATCAGTCGGCCCCAGACGAATAGACTCAAAAAGGTGTTCATCGCATGCAGGTTCTGTTAGTGCGCGAAGCATGCACTTGTACCTTGAACCCAGCAACACCCTGCTAAGCCCACAAATCCAAAAACCTCCAAGGCCTCGACGAATGAACCTCGACTTCCAACACGCCTTTTTCAGGGATTGAAGCCCCCCAGCTCTAAACCCTGAGTATGGACACCCTGCCTTTGGGCGTCCTTCCTTGGTGAGGTCTTGGACGGTGCTCTGTCTGTGCCGGCCCATGCCCGAGAGGTGTAGAAGAGTTTCGGAACTGAGGCTTAGGGTTTCGGGTTTAGGGCTGTTTTAGGGCTTGGATGGCTTCTAGGCTTCAAGTTTTTTGGCTAAGCTTTGGAGGGTCAGGATCTAGGATTTGGATGGCTCTTGACGGTGTCGCATGGGAACAAACCTTAAACAAGCCCCGAGCCCGACACTCCGTACCCTTTTTCCTACTATTTGGTTCTAATAGGGAGCCCAGAAAGAAAACGGGCAACAGGGTACTACTGGGGAACCTAGATAGGGGCTTTCATAACGGGATGAAAACTCCCAATATACTCTAAATACTATATGAGAGGCTTCAAAGAAGTTTACAGCTCACCCTTCTCATTCAGAGGCTGCTATAACATACGATATCATAGTACTATAATAAGTATACTGTAACATACCATAACTTATTCTAACTTATGATTAAGGGGCTGCTGGGGAACCGAGCCATGGGCCGCCAACTAGCCGAGGTCCTCCAGGCGCCCCGTGCGGCCGAGATCCACGGCCGGCGCGCGAAGGCCTTCCGCCAGCTGGCGGAGAGCAAGAAGAAGGTCCCGAGCAAAGGGTTCCAAAAAGGGCTACCATGAAGGTTTTATAAGGGTTACTATATGGGTTACTATAGGGGTGCCAAGAAGAAGGTCCCGAGCAAAGTTTAGGGTTTAGGGTTTTTCTACGGGTTGTTAGGTTATGACC